>CAJNIZ010038735.1:0-65678 GCA_905231905.1 Symbiodinium pilosum | reverse complement strand
GGTCCCCCCCAAATTAATCAAGTCCTCGGATAATCACCTTCCCATCCCCACTTTCGGAAGTTTATATAGACCTTGCACAAGCCCAAATCCCAAACCGAACCTCCAAGAAGCCCTCGGTCTTGCAATCACTGAAGTGGCCTGCAGTGCTGCAGTGCCTTCCAGGAGGCCAAGGCAAAGGCCACAGGCGGCAGCGCCGCCGCCTCTCAGAACAAAGGCGAGCCCAGCAATTAAGCCCGAGAACATGTGCCAATATGCAACATGCCTGGTCCCACCACATACCCAACATCGTCTGAATCAGCCACCTACGTCTGCTTCCACCCCAGAATGCATCTGCAGAGCCACAAGATGGACATAAGGAACTTTAACCCCTGAGTCCCGAAGCATCCTGACCCCTCACTCTCTCAGCAAGGCGTTATCATGACTGCTGTACTTCTCACCGTTGGTAACAGCATAATTCCCAATGTCAGTTTCGTTATATGTATATATATATGCTGCTGCTGCTGCTGCTGCCGCTGCCGCTGCCGCTGCCGCTGCCGCTGCTGAATGCCAGAATCATGGACACTTGCCGCTGCCTGCAGTGGCCAGCGCAACCTGATAGGACCTTGAATCTTGAGATTCTGGGGTGGGTTTGGCACTGAGCTATGTTGAAGGCTTAGGGCTTGCGGTACGCGGTTTCAGGATGCGAGGCTTCTAAAGGCTTGCGTCAGGGTTTTGCTCCGGATTTCCGGGCTGAACAACATTCTTGGAAGCTTGTTTTGATTTGGTATCTTCGGATCCGGAACACGCTAAAACAGCAATAGGAGGTGATGCTTTAAGCTTGCGCATCATGTGAACTGACATGGCTGTGGCAGAGACTTAGCAACAAGCGCCGTGTTTCAAAACATTCTTTTTTTGACCATAGGACAACTGAAGCCTATATGCCTATGCCCCTGAAATGCTGTTCAAAGCTCTAGAATCTGGGCGCATGACAGCCAAATGCTATCAAGCATCACATTGTCTTGTAAGCACCAAGCCCTTTGCGCGTCACTCTGCCCTCTGAGACAACAAGCCTAGGTTCCTGACGCTGTGTCTCGGCAGCCCTTCACACGAAGCGCCTGGGCTACTCCGAAACGGCGGGCAGGGCCGCTCACAGTCTGCTGGAATGAGCTTTGATTTAGAATCTGATGCCTTGATTGATAGACTATGTTGGAACTTTGAGGGTTGCAGCGAGACTTGAAGCCTCTGCTCCCAAACCTAGTCCATGAAATCTTGATGAACTCCTGAATGTCAACAACTGTCTCGCGGCCAGCGTGTACACGGAACGTCCTCCCCACATCCGTGACTACCTAACTAGCAATCCCAAAAATCAACCCATATCCGGGTAGCCCGCTAGTTACTAGCCCGGATCTTCCCCCAATGAGTTTCTAGAATCCCTCCATGGCGAGGTCTCAGTATCCTGCGCAAGCTGGACAGTGAGCACCATCCAACTCTTCGAGCGTCATGGCTATCAAGAAGAATTGAATAGATTCAGGATCATTCAGGGTGTCCAGACTCAGGTTGGTTGGTCGAGTTCTGGTACCAAGAGGCTGTTTCAATTCGAGCGGACAGGGCATGGGGGATTGCTGATTTGCTGAACCTGCGAGCTGGAATCAAGGTTGCGCCACGTTGTGCATGTTGATGGCAAGGGGCTCTTGATCATCAACACTTTCTGCCCAAGTGCTGAATCCCAATCCAAGCTGGTTCTGAGCCTCGAAACGGAGCTCTTACGAAGGCTTGGGAGTGCGCGGCGTAAGGTTGGTGGGCTCAGATGTTTTCTTACAAGGGCTTCAGGTGTTTGCACTGAATTTGGCATACAACACGTCGTGCAAAATGCCTGGACGCACACTGAAATGAGGGCCAGCAAGTACTTGCGTGCTCCAAAAACTCAGCCCGCAAATAAGTTCATGCAAAACCACACTGGCACAGTCTCTAATTATTTGTGCAAGGTCTAAAGTCAAGACTCCCGGTGGCCTTTATCTGTCCAAAGCTCTGTGCAGGCATTTTTTGTCAAGGTCAAGCGATCACTCGAGCAAAGGCGTGCGAAGGATTGGTGAAGAGGCCGCTGTACTCGACCTCCCAAGACCAGGAGCCCAGGAGCTGCTACAAAACATGTGTTCAGGTTCGTCAGGTCATGACTACGCAGGGCTTGGGATTTTTCTTTCTCAGTCTCTTTGGGAAGTCAAGTATGAGACATGTGTTGAGGGTTACACTATTTAATATTTCGGAGTCCAGGGCGTGCCTTCTTTGACTTGCATTCTGGATCCCCAATGCAGTGCAACAGCATCCAGCGGCCAGAGATCTAGTATACCAAACGTTAATTGCCCCTATATATGTTTCCACCAACCAACATGAGATGCTTTCGACAAAAACGGGAAGGGTCTTTTCACAACAACATGCAGGCAGGGTTCTGGCAGAATCTCTTGGAATTGAAGCTCAAGAGACTTTAGGCTTGTCTTAAACCACAAAAGCGACTGTAGATTCTAGAGCGCGAAGACGTGAATCCTAACCCTTGGGTCTTGCCCCTGGTTTTGAAGCAGATGCCTGGGATGAAACGAAAATCGCAACGCGCGGCTGTGCAGAAATGGCCCGGTAACGCTTCATAAGCTGGAGCAGATCTGGTGGTATGGCTTCCCGTTTCGAATGCAGGTTTCGACGACTGTGCGGGAACCAAGTTTCAGTAGTTTGCTAGCCACCACTAAAAGAGGCAAGGTTGGAAGGCAGTTCCCGGGCGGCATGCAGGACTTTGGGCACTTACGGGGCATCATGTGATTTTTGCGCTGTTAGGTCCATTTACGATACGACAACGACAGCCCAAAGCTGAATCTGCATGAAAGGCTACACGACACGATAGTCTATACGTGCTATTCCTAGGAAGCTATGATAGAAATCTCGCAAAGACCGACACAATCAGGCATCGTAAACGATCAGCTAAGCCCTAGAAGGCCCTTGCATGTCGGTCTGAAAGCACAAGCCGGCAAAGGGGCTTCTGCATCAGATCGGAACGGGTTTGGATCAGACCCCATAGCTGGACCCTACGTAGAAAGAATATTCAATGTCTGGAGATCCAGAATACTTAATCAGAGCCCTGCCATGTTAGGATATCTCAGCCGATTGTAAAGCCCTTGGAGAAAGGCTGCTTCAACAGGAATGCGCGAGTCGCTACAAATTCCAGGCCTGTTCTCTTCCATCTTAGAACATGGCAGAAGGCAAAAGGGCACCCAACAAGCCTGTGGAGTCTTGTACGTCGTACGTTTGCAAGCCAACATTCTTCAGAAGGATATGGTTTGCGGCTTGTGTCTTAGTGAACCTTATAAAGTCCAGCGTGCGGGGTCCAAAAAATGCTTCTTTGTTTGACATGAGCTTTTGTCAAATCAGTCTGGACGTGTTGTCTGGGGCTGTGGGCATGGACTACATGATCATATGTGACACCCCATACTGTCAACAGTTGAACACCAGTCTCAATAGGGCTCTAGTCACGTCAGAAAACTCTTAGGTAGAACACGTGGATACACAAGCTGACGGCTACTTTCTTCGCCATTCTTCAGTGCCTATCAGAACTATAGGGTTCCTAGGCTGGATTGAAAGTTTGGGGTTCAAGGGTTTGAGGTGAAGCTGTTAGGGGATTAGATTCGAATGCCTAAGTTTGACAACAGCTCACAAACCTCTTGGAAAATGCAGCTCCTGAAGTTTGCTCGGTCATTTGCCCCTGTCAGCAAAACATAGTGACCTAAAGGCTTTTCTGGTTTCTCTTCGGGCTACTCGTCCATTCAACTCCTAGGGGCCTAAGCCCAAACCGTCGCCGCGTCCGCGTGCCAGGCCCGAAACACAAGCGCGGCCGAACAGAAACCGTCCCCTCAAGTTAAGATCCAGTTTGGGGCGGCTGCCATCAAAGGTTGAGGATGCACATGGAAGTAGAATACGTCATCCTCATCTCTGGGTAGCTACCTCTAAGCCCGGCACCACAATTTCATACAGCGGACCAATGTGATTTCTGTACCAGACCATCAGTTTGTGAGGCCAGCAACATCATTTATCTATGGAGGTCCTGGCAATCGATTCCACCAATCCTTCGCGTAGCCGCTGTCTCCCTCTGTCAAAAGGGCCTGTATATTCAGCAGTGGGCTGAACAACGAAGCAGCGAGAGTCAAAGTAGTCTCAGGTCCTATATAGACCCTCTAGAAGCCAATTGCATCTCCACAGGTAACGACTTGCTTTCAAGCAGGTCTTACTTTGCATGGCAATCTCGAGCAAACTTCCGATCAGGCTAGCTGCCGCCTGCCTCCTGATCCCTTGACCTTAAACCCTCTTTTTCAGGCAGCCCAAGATTACAACATCTTGCTTTAAATGCCGCACAGACCGTCTCCTCCCCCAGGTGGTCCCTGCCACAAGTCCGGAGAAATTAGAACTATTCTAACCACACGCCGTCAGTCATATCCGGTATGCGCGAGACAATGCCTCATCAAGTTCTTTCCAGGGGCAATGCATGCCCGTGCCATCTCTGCCAGAACCGTCCTGAAAACCGAAGTCTGCCCTGAACGTTGTACGGCTGGTTCTGATTACAACCCACGGTCATTCAACCCCAAATTCAAACGCACTGCATTCTGAAATCCCTTCACACTAGTAGCTCGTCAGAAGCGATTTGCATTTCCGAACGGTAGACCCAACTGATTCCACATTGCCCTGCCAAGAATTGGTGTCAAAAGCTCCTTATTTGCAAGGTGTCAAAAAAGGATAGAGGGTTTAAGGTCTCAGCTACAATGGCCCTAGCCCCTTGCATCTCTTTATGCAGACTTGGGCCTTTCAGTGACGGACTCATCACCCTTCCTTGCTGCATCTGCAGGAGTCACCTCGGCTTCCACACCCATTAAAAAACAAGAGTCCTTCATAAGCTTCTTTCGTGGCCTGCAGTTGTGAGTTGGGGATAAAGCGCGGAACTGATCTTGCTTCTTTGATGCGGAGGGGGTTACACCGTCCCCACTTACCTCTACATAGCCTTCCGTGACACTGTGCAATACATGTTAGACTTAAGGAAGGGACCTTTATTGGGAGCCATGGATTTCACCACTTCAGTTCTTGAAGTGGTGTGTGTGTGTGTGTGCGAGGAATGGGGATCTCACAAGCGGTTGTTCGAGTTTTCTAGTATCTCATCTCCAAAGGACATGTGACTTACGCACTGCCCTGACAAAGGTTATCAGGTTAAGGGTGTCCGCAAGTGGCTACCGGTGCCTCCGAACACGCATAGACGTTTCCCCAGCGTGGTCGGCCCCTTCGCGCTAGCCACAATGGATTCAAGGCTTTGGGCTTGAAGGTTGCGCTGTGCCTGCCTGCTTTAGTATAATCCAGCTACCCTTCCAATGACTTGCTTCCACAAAAAAGCCTCAAAGAATTGGGTTTGAGGGTGTACCCTAATGGAAAACCCACGGGTAACGGTCCTTGCATAGGCCTTGTTTCCCTTTCTTATTGGCTGTACGTGCAGGTGAACAAACTCCGCCCCCAAAATCTACGTGCTGCCAAGGACCTTAGCAGCTTTGAGGTCAAATGGGCCTCCTTTCTCGCGAAGAATCCTGGGCAGCATCCGTGTTTAAAGCCTCTATGGGCCTGCTTGCACGTTGGTTGTAGGGTTCAGCGAAATGACTTTCGGTTCAGGAGTTGACAGGCTTTTCGGCAGATATTGGTCTGCTCGCAGCCATGCAAGCTTCAGGCAAGTGAGGAAAAGTGATTGTTGCAGATAACGGTGTCAGCTACAAGTTCTGCTGTGCCCTCCAGGCTACAGCCCGAAAGTGTAGCCAATTATGCGTCTTTGAATACTACTTGTGGGGTTCCTGCTGGCTGAAGACCTTACATTACAGGCATCCAGGTACAGTGAGCATCCTGAGACTGATGCCATGGCACTCGCCCGCTTGAGCACCGAAGGTGAGGAACCACATATAAAACTCCAAGCGCGCACGCCCAAACATGAGCTTATCAAGCGCGGCCTTCAAACTTCTGAAGCCCTCTCTGCGAAACCTGTAACGGACAAAAATGAAGCCGTGAATTAACCAGGTGAACCTTATTCGCCAATCAAATCCAACCACAACCCGACCACTTCCATTTGCCCCCGGGCAAGATGCTTATTGCTGGTGTCTGTGACGACGCAGCCCAGCTGCAAAGCCATGTAGTTCTGCCTCAGGCGGTCTAAGTAGGCAAGTAGCGCGGATGAGCTGCTCATGCCCGTGCAGCTCTGAGCTTGCGTTTGGGGTCTACTCCGCTCTACGTAGTTGCGTGCTCTATGTGTGCACCAGAAATGCAGAAACGCTTCGGAGCTGTAATTCTGTTCACCCATTTGAATCCTCGTGCCTGAGCTTTAGCAACACCATGTTACCTGTGCAGCCTCCAGAAACCCGAAGTCTGTCTTAGCGGGCCCCAAACATGGCACTGCTACAGGCTGCTGGCCCTTGGGGCGCACGAGAAAGTTGAAAGATCGTTATAGGACATCTCTGGCAATCGAGCTCCGTGCCATTTAGGATAGTTTCGGGCAAGCTTGTGCCCATCAAGTGGAGATCAAACTTCAGCGGGCAGCGGATGCAGAGATTCAAATCCAGCGAAACTAAGGTTTGCAGCTTAGCGGCCAGGATGGACTCGTTCAAGGTTTATTTGCCGGCCGTGGCCAGGTTTTGGGAGGAGAAGCATGACTGAAGCTGGGTCAGACCAAGAGCTTGGAGGCTCAGGGAGCAAGTTTTGGAAACTGTGGTTTTAAGGAGATTCCTGAGCCCTCGGGGTGCGTCAGGCTTGGCAAATCTTGCCCAAGGTTTGAGACAACAACGCAATTTTGAGGTGTGTCTTGGGTTCTGCAGAATGAAGCTTACGCACTCCCAACTCAGACATAAGCCTCCATGCGAAAGTCTCTGTTTGCATCTGCCTGCAACAGCAGCGACCATTCAGGCTTGGTCGATTGTCACCAAAGCCGCACCCAAAAGGCCATGATCCCTTCTCACGACCCAACAGGCCATGCATGCTCAGCAATCTTTACGCACAAGCGAGGCACACATTGCTCGCGAAGAGCACTGGATCAGCCTTCTCCTTAGCTTTGCGTACTAGCAGCACGCCAGATTAGGAGCGAGGAGCTTCGGGCAGAGGTAGTTCGCATATCTAGAAAAAGAGAAGAACGCAATCCTAAAGTTACTTCCATTTCAGTTCCCAGAGACGAATTTTTGCTGGACGAGCTGACTGAATTGTGCTAGTCTTGATGCTTGGACTCTGAGGGACCAATATGCTGATCAGCGTCTTGGAATCTTGGAACCAATGAACACTGAATGGCCTTGCTTCGGTTGGCATGCCCACTTTCGAAGAAACTAAATGGTACACCCTCCGTTGCGATCCCACGCGTGCCAGATCGGGCACCAACAATTCAAGGCCCAGACCTTACAAACAAGAACCGAAGAAGGGAAGGATACTTAGGAAACCTCCCATGCTCACAGTGGAATCTGGCGTGGCTAAAGCTTTATGCAAGTTGTTACGCCTAAGGGCAAGCTGAAGACTAAGGCTAGTTGTATCAGACTCTGCCTTGTAGGCAAACCTCGCTTGATGCTGGAAAAGCAACGCCACATGACTGGCTGGCAGCATGTTACTTTGTGGTTTAGGGTTTGGGGTTTAGGGTGTAGGGATTGCCCAATTATGAGGGGGATAAGTAAGGGCAGAAAGAAGGGGAGGACAAGGGAGGACCTCTTCTCTCTTCACTTCACACCTCCGACATCTTTTTGCGACCTCCCATCGGACCTATCGGGACCTTCTCTCATGAGACCTCCGCTGGCGACCTCTCAAGACCTCTGACTTCCTTTGCGAAGCTCCTCTCGCAACCGCTTCTCAAACCTCTCTCGCGCTCCCATCTCATGGACCTCCTTCCGGCATCTTCCAAAAACCTCTTTCCTGACCTGCTCTCAAGACATCTTCTTAGCACTATTGTCATGATCATGGGAAGCTCTCCTGGCTCCCATGGAAGACCTTTCTTGTGACACCTTTAAAAACAACTTTTATTTCAGGACCTCTTCTATCAACATCTTCTGAACAATTCTTGACCTGGACCTTTTTCTCTTGCCCTCTCAGGACTTTCTTCTGAGGACCACTGTCAGAACTTGTTGCAAGGACCTCCTCTCGCAACATCTTTTCGGGACCTATCTCATGACCTCCTTTCGAGACCTCTTCTCCCGACATCTTCCCGACCTCCTTCGAGCGCAACCTTCTCTCACGACCTCCTTTCAAGACCTCTCAAGGCCCGTCTCATGTTCTCTCGCCTTGGCTTGCCTTCACGACATCTTCTCAGGCCTCCTTCTCGAGCTTCCTTTAGGACCTTGCTCTGAGGGCCACTTTCCTGACCTGTTCCAAGGACCTCCTGTCGCGACTTTCTCTCATGACCTCCATGAAGGACCTTCTCTGACGACCCCCCGATGCCTGTGATCCTCGACACTTTTCAAGCTTCCTGCGTGGCCCTTGCCTGCATTTCCGCAGCTACCTACAATCATCTCGACTGCGGTTGCTGGACTTAGGACCGGCGCTGCGCCCATCCGTCGAATATGTCTGCTGCAATGCCACCTTGCTTTATGTTCAGATCTCGACTGCGGTTGCTGGACTTAGGACCGGCGCTGCGCCCATCTGTCGAATATGCCTGCTGCAATGCCACCTTCCTTTATGTTCAGATTTTGCTTTAAATGCGAGCAAGCACATGATTCCCGCATGCGACATGTCTGGACATGTGCACAGCAGCCCAGGCAATCATGAGGCACAAGTGCAACTGCAGCAGCAACATGCAAGGCGCACATCGGCTACACCACGCTATTCCATCCCGCAACAACGCTGGCAGAAGGGCTTTTCTGGGCACCTTTCTCAGTACCACGGGCAGCCGCGACTTGTCCGCCAACATGGCGGCTACAAATTACGAATTGGGCCGCATGGAAAGCTCCCACGGCAAGCCCGTTGTGCAGAACCTGAAAATCATGCCAGTCATCCCCTTGTTACACACATTACTTGACATCAACCTTCATTTCCCAGCTTATAGGCATGATTGTCAGCGGTTCAGATTCGTCCAGCCGCAAGTGCATTTGAGTTTTCTCGTTACCAGCTTGCAATTTGGCAAATGGCTGGTCTGGCCTCATCTGCATTTGCTTGCGTGCTGGAATGCGACCGAACGCAGGCACTGTGTAATCAGCCTAGCGTTCTGTAGCCAAGCAACCGAACGCTTTCAAAATTGCAAGGAGGAGGTCGCGAGGAGGGCGCTTGTCCTTCTCCGGCATGCGCTTCGTCCACTCCTTTAAGGTTGCGGATGTCGCTTTTCCGAGCCCGCTTAACAGAATCGCTGATTACTTCTTCCATCTTCTTCCAGCATGCCTACAAGCATCACAACACGAACTGATGCACGCCCATTCCTTCCAGCGTACTTCCGTGCAGCCCGATGCGAAAGCTGCCCTGGCATCGGGGAACCGGAAACTCTCTGTCATCCTCACCTTAAGCTCCACGGTTGCAGGTGGACGGTTTTTGTGTTCCAACAAAAGCAATGCTACACGCCCCGCCCTCCCACTTTGTGAAGGCACCAGAACTGGTTCCACCCGATCGTCGTGGGGCTGAAGGCCATTCTGCCAATAGTTGATTTCCCAACCTGCTTCCATGCTTTCACACTCTTATGCATTACGCTGCAAGCAGCTGCTACACGCCGGGCACGATGCTTCGGAAGCACGCGTTACGCACACAGTCCACCTCCACATACACTTCAAAAATCGTTACAAGCAGGTCTGTTTTGAATATCAAGGAATGTGCTTTGAGGGCTTGAAAAAAAGGCTTCCAGTTGGGGGGGGTGCCTTGCATGCCTACTTGCTTCATGTAATTGATTACAGTATAAACTTGCCCAACCACCCTTGGGATGATGCTGCGCAGACTCCGGACTTTCAGCTCCTTTGCTAGCTTTTCTTCTTCCACTGCGGAAGAAAAATTTGTGGGCAGCGCGCCAAAGTCCGCCTGTAACTGTTGCATAGCTTCCTTGCTGCGAATGATGCATCTGTGGTCACGGCTGCGGTTCCCCACACCTTTTTTTGAACCAGGACAGAACGGGGCCTGACCCTTCCCAAACCGCAAATCTTAAAGTGGAATGAACCTGAGGCTTGAGCAAGGATCTTTCGGGGCTGGCAATCTATCAAGCTGACAGCTGAAAGCATAAGCAGTTCCTACAAGTAGTAGCATCAAGAAAGCTGTCGCGGGTGTAGCAGAAGCTACAACACGGGTCGTTGTTGTAAGAGCGCACACCACAAAAAGTTCATACAGGAACCGCAAGTTATCCACTCAAGGTAAGTGCATTGTAATCCTGATTATTTGGCTTCTCATCCGGATAATTCATCAAAGGGGTCCTCATTACGGCGCAGATCTACTTAATTAGCCTACTACAAGCTTAAAGGCGCCAAGCTGCGCGTCAAGGCCAAGATTTGATTGCCAGGGAGCAAGAATTGGCATTATTGCCAGGCAGCCAGGCACATCCTCCGCATAGTCAGAGGTCCCAAGGGCAATAAAGACAAACGAGTCTTCCATGGCCTCGACACCTTCTGCTGAGAAGGCGGAAAGCACAGGAACACAACTCCGAATCTGCTGGGCAGCTTGACCCAGCTCTGTAATTAGCAGCTTCTCGTCTGCTGTTTGTGCAGCCAAGGAGCCACTTCGCTTGAAGCTCGTTTGGGAGGCTCAAACTGCCCGGATTATCAGCATGCTTCCAAGTAAGCGCTCAGAAGACAGACAATTGCAGAAATCAGTAATCATTGCCGCTTTGATTTCTTGTTTATGTGCATTCCAGATACGGTATTAGAGGAACAAGCACTGCCACGCTAAGTCACTGAGTGCATCTGTGTCAAAAAATAAAAAGCAGCCAGCCAGCAGCACAGCCTAGCTGCCTAGCTCCCAACCCATGGTCAATCAAAACACCTGGCCGCTGGCAAGGTACATGTGCGTCGGATGCGCCGGCCAGGCGCGGTGTCGACCACATGTAGGAAAACGCCCACTTCCTCCAATGCAGTCTTCAATGCCCTCGCCATGTCATTCAGCGGCCACCTGCGTCACCAAAGAAAAGGAAGCAGCATCATGATAGGCACTGCTAACTAAAGCCCACGCAGAACGGCTGGTAAGATACGCCTGAAACGTGTCGAGAGGAAGGCAATCCTGACAATGCACCAGAATTGCGGGCAGGAAAAATGCGTCTGTAATCAGTTGAAGCCTCTGACACACAATTGGAGACGGGTCCTGGCGCTTGGCTTCTGACGGCCTTCTTGCTTTCTTTTCCCATGCCATGGGGCAAGAAAAGCCGCAGTACCAGCCAAGAGGATGACCGAGCACCTATCTGACGCGTTGGCATTGCGCTCGGGTTGACCATGAGGGGACCTGATTATGTAAGTGGTCAGCAGCACCCACCCTGGAGCTACCAGTGAGGGAATCCGAGGGACATCATCTTCATCTGCATCAAGTTCAATGCCCATACCTTGGCATAATCAGCCACCACATCACGTGTTTTCTGTCGGGATGCTCCAGACCCAGTTGTTTCTTGCAAATGTCCAAGGATCCAGGTCTTGCGTACTTCCGGACCAGACGCGCGCGCAAGCCGGCGCTCCACACCAGGAGATGCCTCAGATTTCCATTTGGAGACGCGAATCTGGACACCAACACAAACTAATAGAGTGCTTGCACGGCGCCTGCGAGGAACAGAAGGGCCTCCGAGAAACTGGCTTGGACGCAAGCTGCCTTCCCACATAGCAAAACAACACGTGCATGATTTCAACCATGCTTTACTGCGCGTAAGAAAAGCCTCGCTGAAATGGCGGTCCCGCAGAATGGCAGCCTGAGCTTTGCATGCAGCATCTCGCCATCTCGGGGTACACATGCTGCAGAAACAGAAAAGGAAACAAGTATTCCCAGCGGAATTGAAGAAATTCTGAAGTGTCTGATAAATCAAGAAATGCACGAGCCGTTCAAGGCTAAGACTGTGATAACAACGCCACTTATGTTGATGTCTGCTTTGCGGGGCTTGGGTGAAACGATATGCAAGCATCCCGGTAAGCGGCAGCCATTGGAGACTGCCCGGCCCCATCTGACTTCATAAGAAACCAACGGCACCTAATTGCGCCAAGCGGCGACGTTTAATTTACTTGGATTATGTCACTAATTCATGAGGAAGATCGAATGGGAACATTGATGCAACATAAACAGCTGCTGGACGCAATCACACCTTGCCAGCACACAAAAAACATGTTTCCACATGTTTCCGATATGTTGTTGGAGTCGTTAGTTCAAGTGTCGTTGGGCTGGAAGCCAAAAACTGGTGCATGGAAAGGTGCGCATCGTATTGTGGGCAGACTGAAGGGGACAGGCAAGGACTCTTGGTTGCTTCAATGAAACGTAGAAGCTGCCTCAACCATGGCAACATCTCAATTTGTGGCCATGGGGCAGAGGTGGTTGCACCAAGCCGTCTTAAGCGAGTTGAAACTGCCGTTCATCTCGCAAGCTAAAGGATCGAAAAGGCCCTTTGCAGATCAAACGAGATTACAGCGGTGAGATTAATGAAGCCATTTTTCTGGAAGTGTCCAACATGACCGTCCTCAACAACCTCGTGTCATCCAGGCAGCGCAGAGCAGTGCCATCAGCAAGATGGCAGGGTCACATTGCCACCCATTGTGGACATGCATGAAACAGTCCCGTGGCAGACAGGTCTGCCTGCATGACTCACAAACCTCGTTTAACTTGTCGGTGACAACGGAGCTCCTTGCCGCCAGACTCCGGCATGCCTTGGGCAGATTGGGCATGAGAATCATGGGAGGGACCTTCTCAACCGTCTACAAGCCAAGAGCCGCGCACACAAAAGCAATGGGCCCATCTGCAGGCTGCATGGCGCACTGATGAGGTGGGAAGGCAGTGGACAACAGCTGAAACAAGAAAAGCTCTTGAGCCAACCACGAAAAGTTCTAATCCAGCATATCTGAAACAGTCGAAACATGCTCCCCTGTTTCCTGCACATCATTTCCCGTGCTCACGAATGTGCACATGTTGACATATCCGACTGCTATAGTCCTGGAATCAAGGCATACAAGAACTCTGAAGTCTAAACCCCGACAAGGAGACGTCCAGTCTAAGAATAGTGGCTGCTTGTATTCATCTGCAATGTGCAAACCGGAGTTGTATTGCAGATCCTTTTCTACTCGAAGTCTGCTGCTGTAGTTTCGAGAAACACCAAAGGAGGTTTAAGTGAAGTCGGATGAATGCCAAGGCTCAGCTTCTGAAGGCTCCCACACCTCCATTATCTTCACTTGCCTGATTTGATTGAGAGGAAAGGGCTTAGCATCTTTTACAGCTTGGGACGCTGAGGGGTTCGGGTCCTTGGTTGTCAGGCTGTAGGTGGGAGCAGCCGCAGCCATAAGCGAGCTAATGCAGTCTTGTCTTCAACCTGTTTCCACATTCCCGAAGGGCCTGTTAAACCCATGTCGGATGCTCCCCAAGCCAAACCCTCAGTAGCTTCAGAAGATGTATAAAACTCAGCCATCATGATTTGCACATCAGGCTGTGAGGTCTCCGCGAATCGATGCTATCTGCATGCAATGCTGGGCCTCAACTTGCTGTTGAAAAGCTGAAGCAATCAAAATAAAATGGAGGGCATAAGAACCCTGTTGTGGTTCTTCACCTCATGTCAACTTCGGATTAGTAAAGGGGGTCGTAATAAAGCTAAATCGGGCCTGAACGGAATTAAAAAAAAGGGAACGTATTAGAGCTAAATCCGACCTGAACTCATTCATAACATACATGGCTCACGTACAATAACTCCTGTAAAGTGGCTCAGTGCCTGCGTTATTCATTGGCCGATCGCTACTACTTTATTACTTACGCTGGACAAGAGCCAGCAAAGGCCCATGAGCAACACTTCAGATGAGATTCTTTACTCAGCTTGTGCAATCCCAAGGTGCAAAGGCATAGTGATCTGCGACATGTACCGGATCAAGATCCATGGAAGGTCCTTGGCTTCATATTACATGGCTTGTCAGTTCTCCCACACAGGCATTTGAAGGCACTCGAACACCGCGTGGCAGCTTTGAAGCCGGTAACCAATGCCTTGCTGGGGCTTGTGCGAGGTTTTGGGGTCCCAGGATGCGAGCTATGCTTCTTGGCTGCGCTGCCCTCTCTTGTGAAGTCCTCGCCATCCCAACCTGATACTACGCCCCAACCACCTAACTGTACTCCCTAGACGCGGATATTGGCAATTCATGCAAGCGTCATTTCCAGAAGATATCTTTGATGCTGAGACCCAGCCAGGATTCCTTGGGCAAGGATGTCAGCTTTCTCAGTTGTGGATGCACAGCTCTGCTGGCGATTGTCACTGCGCTACGCGCAGGTCTTTAAAATTGTGCGTGGGGGTTTTGGAAAGGGATCTACTAGGTTGGAGGGCATTTCTCAAGATTGTCCAGAATGTTGCGATAGGCATGGTCTGGGAGGAAATGTAAACCGTTTCAGAGATGAAGTCATGCCAAAGAACCTACGGCTGCACACCAACGAGGCTTTCGTCCCTGTCGAAACATCAGCATCTGGCGTTTGTAGTCTTCAGGCATCTACATATACCATCGCTTCAGAGGCAGTCTGGATCTTTCGTCACTTTCCTTATAACAACAACAACAACACGAAGAATACGCGAGGACGCCACAACACTTGTGTTCTCTGGCTTTCCACTGAATCACAAGAATCGCACCGCTCTGCTGACTTGAAAGTACTAAATGTCCAGAAGGCAGAGGCGTGCAGGTATTTTGCGACGTAGAATTTAGCACTTCTCCCGCAGGCTGCATCCTCCTCACTCAATCATGTCAATTCGATGAGCCAGGAGGCATGTGCTTGTAAGGAAAGCGCTGCAGGATTGGAAGTACAGGTACACCCGGAGAAAAGGCACCGGTGTTGAAGCCTTCAGGCATTGTGTTGTGGATCAGCTTGCAGGTTTCAGCTCAGGGGTCAGAGGTCTAGCTTCGGGATTAAGTTCAGTACAGGTTTTTTCTGCTAGTCCCTTGCATGTTTGCAGGACCCAGAGGCCCAACGTACTTCAGCAAGAACTAGGTTGGAGCATGCTATCTTTTTCTCGGAAGAGCTTCCGAGACACAGTTTCAGTGCCAACTATTGTCCACGAGGGCATCCGCATCTTGGGATGCTGGTTGTATCTTTTGGCGATGTATGCGCTGACCTGTTGGGATGGAGCGGCACTTCTGGGACGGAGACAGGTCAGCTTATTCAAGCTCTGACGCACTTGGACCCAATGCTTCCCAGGCCCCCTGGCTCACAGCACGCTGAAGAACCCTAAGCCAGCAGTGCCTCAAGACTTAAGACCCCAGTCCTTCAGCCCCTAAACTACTTCCTAGTAATCAATACAGTAAATATTCGACCTGGAAAAGCCAACTCCAATGCCATTACGGCCGCGTAACGATAAAGGCCAAGCTGAGAATTGGTGATGCCCTCAGGATAGATCACGAAGGCTCGAGAGTAGGGACAGTGCCTGGGCCACTTCGCTGATGCTGTGTACAGTCTACTGCGAATGATGACATCGGCGGAATCAGCGGGCTGATGCGGGGGGCAGCTTTGATCGCTTGACTGACAGCCAATGGGATACGACAGGCGTTGTTTGGAGGGCTTCTTTTGCAATGCCTCTTTCAAGGAAAAGCTTCTTGTGCATTATGCGCATAGCCTGGGGTAAGCTCGAAGCGAAGGCATCTAGGTCTTCGGGGCTTGGGCGTTTGCGAAGTTGTACTTGTGTTGCGCTCGAAGCTGATGGTCTCCGATGCATATGAGCCCTTGACTCTGGGACGTATGCACAGCTCACTCATTCAAGTTCCTTGGCAATGGACGGGACTGACAAAGACTCGGCAAAGTAGGAGAGAATGCTTCTACTTCGTGAATGTGAGTTTCAGAATTGGATGAAGATGTTTCTTGGCAGAGGCTAGTGCCGGGTATGTGGCGACACTTCGGGGGCCTCAGAACCTATGCTACAGACTTTTGGGGGATCCTAGGATATGAGGATGCTGAAAATTTGATTTGAAGATGGACAGCTAAGGGTTTGAGACTTGAGGGATGCATCAAGCCTAGTTGTTGGACTAAAGGTAACCGGGTGGACTTGACTAGATTATAGCTCTTGTGTCTGGTGGCCCTTCGAATGTCTGATGAACACATAAGGGGCTCAAGCTTTTCTTTGGTCCTCATACTTGAGGTCGGTTAGCGCCAAAACTACCATGCCCAAAACAAGATCTCAGCATCCAACACATGATCTTCTGCCCAGGGACCCGCTTGCATCCGGCTCATTTTTGGCCTCGGGGCGGTTACACTGTTGTATATGACACCCGGAGCCAGAAACCACGCCTGCAGGGCTGGACCCGTCGATGAAGAATGGGAGATACACTGACCATGTCCCGAACTTCAATCTCTTAGCATACTGCATTATGGAGTTGTTGAAAGCCTGGAGCGCAAAGCCCTAACAGACAACAGAGTGTCAACATCACATGAAACAATCCAGTACGCGCATGCATCAGCTTGAGGGAAGAGATCGAGATACTGACTGACTGGAAGCGCGTTCCTAAGAACAATCACCTACATTCCACATACTACAGACTAAGTGGGCCTGTTCCGCCATCCACCATACTTATAGACACAAGTTTCTATTAGGTCCCGTGCTAAGCCGGTCTTATGTTCCGGCTTATGTGGGTCATGAGTGTCTTGTCTTTTGTGAAAAGCTTGGTCGACTAGCCTCGCTCGAACTTTGGCTCCTGCACTGAAATTAAACGTCGTCCTCTTTGACAACAGTGGTTTTTTCATTTGGAGGAAAATGAGGGCCACTGCGTAATACGACCCTCTTTACCTTCATCCAGATTCTTTAAGAGCTCATACGCTAGCACCAGAAGCATCATCCCAGGCACAGTATGAATGTCTGGCGCTTTGGTCTTGCAAAGCAGCTGAACCCATCCAAGTGGCAAAGTTTGTAATGCCCATTTTGACCTGCCGTGTCAAGACGTCAAAGCTGCATAAGAAAGGTGGGCATACCTGAAACAAATGCACCAATCATGTTTGTCTTCCCAACACCATTCCAGGTCACTGCAAGCAAGCCCCAAACGTGCTTGAAGTCTTGCGGTCACAGCAGATCATTAGACTACGTGCTTCGAGAGGTCAAGGCGGTCTTAACCCTTGAATGATTCAATCACTTGCCACCTGATGCATTTTTAGCTGCATGCACGGAAGCTGAGGAGACAGCCTCTGCTTAACAGGAAGGCAAAACTAAACCTTCGCAAAAACCTTCAGGCCCTTCTGATGCAGAAACCTGCGCTGAATTGCTATATTGTGACAAATCTCAGGCCAACAATCCCAAACTAGCATGTGTTTCACGAGGCGCCTTTTAACCTGCCCTGCTTGCACGCGTAGATGCAAGCATTAGGCATCGGCGTACGTGCGACATGATGAATGTTTACAAATATCATTTGTATTGCAATAGTGATGCTTGCCACAATAGAGTCATGATGACTGCGGCTGTGTATGTACACGACATAAATCCAACTGGAGAGCCACTGCCGTTACTCCTCCTTCATTATTTCCGATCATTGCCTTGACACCTTTCAGGCTCGTAAGATCTCTACACAAGGTTGGGAGGGAAGCATGAAGCCAAGGCCAGGCTTCAAACATCTCCTAGCAAAAATTGGCTGCAAGTCGTTTCCCTTGCGATCAAGCAAGCAACGGATTGCAGGCAGAGCGTGTCTACTCCTGTTGCAGTCTCCTCTCGCAGACTAAATATAGGCCCCAGCAGAACAACAGGACCCTGGACCTCAGGATCATGACCCGACAATGTCAGTTTGGCTTCCCAGCGCATAGTCTTGAAACAGAACTAAATGCACAGCTGCACATCTTCCGCAAGTCAGGGAGTACAACGGCAATGGTCAATGTGGGTCTCCTGTTTACTGCGCTTGGGATAGGTCGGAGCATAAACACCAAGTGTCGTAAACAATAAGAAGCTGATGTTTTTCTCGCGGCGACATATTTGTGATGACATGTTGGATCACGTAAACATTTGCGTCATAACTTCATTGCGATTTCGTGCTGGCAGCCGATTGTCTTCTTGGCCCTATAGCAGCTGGACATTTAATCAAGGCTGAAACAAACTGAAAAAAGTCGGTTCGATTCCCAAAAGCCATTTGACTATGTCACCGCCTATCTGCACCTATCATAAGAAGAGGATTAGTACGACACGATCGAGACTCTGATTACAAAGATAGGAGGCTGTGTCTTTCAGTTCTTTGACCATCTTACTGTCTAATTGGCTAGGCCCGACTGGATGAGTCAAGGACGACCTGAATCTCGTTGACCTTCATAGCGGGACATGACCCAGCCTTCTCCTTCATATTTTTGTCCTTGGGATCGATGACAACCTGTCTGGAATGGCGTGAGCGGAGCCCAGGGAACAAATGCATTTTGAAATTTGAGTTCGAAATTTCTACCTCTTAGCCCCGAGCGTGAACTGCTGCAGCCAACTTAGCAGGCCCTGATGGCCCTTGACCCAAACCCTCAGCTACTTCAAAACTTGAACCACCGAAATCAAGCTTCTGCTTAATCCGTCTCACAAGTCCTGAGGCCTTCGACTGCAACCCTGTTCACCTTTCAAGCAGGACAAGCAGTTTTCGGACACAAATCCACTGAACTCCCCTGAAACCCAAGAAGGAAGTCATCGCCACCCGGAAGCTGCGTTCATGTATCGCGAGGCCCAGCCAATCCCAGGAATGTTCAGCTGTGACCTCGGACTGTGCCAGTGACTACAATTCAGCTCGACACGTAGCGCGTAAGATTGAGGTTTGGGTTTCAAGGTGTGGTGCTCATGGCGTACAAATATTTGGGCTTAAGCAATCTTGCGGGACGATCCAACGCTTGGACTTGCTTGCCGTTTACTGTATCAACCGCCCCACCCCCGCGGCTCCCGTGCACAACCAACGAAGGCATTGGCACCAGCACTAGCAACTACAAGTAGCACTAGCACCGCCACCGCTGCTGTCACCACCACCATCACCACCGCCTCCTTACACAAATGTCCACAACCTGAAGTGCAATGGGCCAATACAAGACCCTTGCGTGCACCACAATATCCTTTCATGCAGGAAGAGCCTTGAAATCCAACAATGATACTTTGGCAATGCAATCATGAGAGTTTTGAGTTAGAGATGGCGTTGTCCATATAAGGCTTGAGAGCAATATGCGCTGTTCTGCAGAAAGGTCGTTTGCTCACAGCTTGTCATCTAGACTCCAAGTTCGTTACCGCAACCTCTAAACTCTGGACTTGGTCCAACAATTTCAGTGAACCCATTTCTGACCGCAGTATTCCATCGACTGAGTTTTGACCTTATGAGCGCAAATACTGTTGAAGTTCCTTCTATTCATTTTTAAGCCAAAGAGCTTAGCCACGCAACCGCACATGCCCCAGGTAATGAAGTGGAGGTGGAAGGCCTCTGCCGGAATTGAGGGAAACATTGTCTTGTCCCTGCTTGACTTTCACGGGTGAGGCTTGGACCTCGCGGATGAGATGTTAAAGCGCCCATCGCTGCTGCTATACTGTCCAAGACGCTTTGTGCGGGCCAACGAAAATGGTTCTAAAACAAAAATCGCAGATCCACACCTCCCAAGCTCTCGTGCACGTACAAGTTGTGCTCAAAAGCCTACGTACATCACGTGCGCTGCCTCCACTAGGGAGACGTGATTCGGCACGAGGATCGGATGTGGGCCCGGCTTCTGAACCCATGCAAGGCCCTCGGCATTGAATACCTGCAACGGCTGAAATGTTTGAGGATGGCAGTTGTTTCAGGTCGAGGGTCCAAGGTTAGCTAAGGTGATGGGGAATGTCAGTTTTGGTGCCTTTGCCTCTGGGAGTATTTGTGATTTATTCCAATGAGCGAGAGACTGACCTGCAGCAGCCTGCGGCCTTTCATGAGGCCCTAGCGTCAAACGCTTTGCTGGCTGCCGAAGGTCAAGGTAACGATCTGTGGAGTTCAGCGCTTTTTGGGTTGGACGGTTGTGGATTCAACGGAGGAGCATGCATGGCTTGGGCCATTTAGGCCATATAGCATTCGTGGTCATTGGCTTACGCGTTGGTGGAGGCCGGTCTTTCAGACATAGGACCACAAGGACGGGACCTGCTTCTGCACAGGTGGTACTGCGCGTAGAGTCCAGATGCCGCCCCGAAACTGCCAACACATTCCTCATGTCGACTGAGGAAGCCCTCTGACAAATGTGAATAATATTTGGGACGGTAAGCAAGTGCATACAATCAAGATGAGCCCCTGTGAAGCAACATTCCCCAAGTCTCTGGCATCCTCCTCCATGTAAGAAGGCTAGTTCCCAGCGGGCTAAAGCTTAGCATTCTCACCTCTAAGATTTAAGCCCGTGTCTGAATGCCGATGCTGAATATCAGCCAATACCAAACACTGAATGTCAAACACGACCCGGGCGGGACTCAAATCGCTGCTTGCGCCTCAGACACGTAGCTCGCACAGGTGGTGCACAACAACTTCATGAGGACGTGGAAAATCACGTTGACCCCGCCTTGATGTGCTTGGCGAATGCAATTTTGAGGCTACCACTTTGCACTGCAGTAAGTGGGAATGTAACTGTGCCAACTGTAGCCATACAGTCGCATGTTGGAAGTCGTGATTGCGCATTGATCCTTTGCCCAGGAGTATTTAAAGCCTCCACTTGGGCAGGCTTCCCACAGAAAGTGTTTTGGTCGTGCCTGAGTTGGTACACAAGGGGTTTCTTGCGTGATGATTAACGGTGTTCGGCCACAAAAACGTGCATTAATATCATTGCTCGTATCTGAAACCTCAAGTACTCGCCGTTTGTATTGCTTCATCCCTACATTCAAGCAGGCGCAAAGAACACACAAGTCCAAGACCCTGGATCCTAAAGCCTGAATCCTCGATGCTTAGCCCGACTGACGTCTAAGCTATTGCATCTTGAAGCCTAGGCCGAGGACATGTCCCTGAGATGGGTGTTTGGCGCACTTCAATTCTAGAGTCAGGACACCCAACAGTTTAAGGCTAAGGCTTGGGAGTTCAGAGTGTAAGCCTTACAGAGGCTCGTGGATCATGCGTATTTGGCGTACTCAAAGCCAGCGTGTGATATTTTGAGCCAGTGGTTTCTTAGCCATCGGATGGTTGTGAATTACAGTAGAATCTTTGACAGGCGGGAACTCCTACGTATGTAAGACGGTACAATACCGACCTCAATTGGAGACTACATTATGTGAAATCAACCGGTGAGGGAACGGAACAGAGCCAGAATTGCGCAGACTCCAAAGATCACGAACCCTAATCCGAATCATGTAGCTAATAATTCCGACTTCTCGAGTGCAGATTCGAGGCGGTGCGGCCAGGATCCGGGCTTGAAGCACATCCCTAGTCCTTCGATTGTAGCACTTGAAAAGTAGAAGTTTTCAAAACCCGGTTTCCTATGAGAAAGATCCTTGGTAAATACGCAGAATGGCCCTGATTTCATAACTTCAAGTACCCGTATTGTTCAATGACGAGTTGGTACATTTGAGGGCGAGCAGCTGGCGAACTGCGTGGGAAGCTTGGAACATGTAGGAACATCAAGGATTTGTATGAGGTAGTCGCATTGTAAGACTGATTGTGACCGGTGTAAGGAACATGGATCGTTGCATCTAGGTATGTCTGTCCGCTGTATGTCTGTATGCGCGCATGGATGTCTGTATGTGGCAAACCTGAGCAAATTTGTCGCTTGTGGTGCAAGCCTGTGGCTGTGGTCCCTTGGTAAGCCGAATGTTGGGGGTAGCTCATATGATATCAACTGCAAAGGCTTACAAAGGCAGAGAGTACGAGTCCTAAGCAGTTTGAGGCAGCAGGGTTCACGCGTGTGCTCTTTAAGGTTGAAAGATTTCATAATTCCCAAAAGAAGCACCACACAGTTCAAGCGTCGAGTTTTTTTTGATGTCTAACTCTAGGGCTGGACTGAGCCTAGAGCCAATAGCAGGTGTCATGCACAGAAGCTGAAGATTCGGGGTTGATCGCCATCAAGTCCAGGGTTCCAGGTCAGGGACGTTGCGTTGCATGTTGAGGAGTGTTGGAAGCTTATCTTCAGCAGTCATTTCCAGACGTACAGGCTGAGGTTCAGGGATCTACCTAGATTGCTATGCAGACATGCCAACGGAAAAGCCGGCAGCACGTGCAACCCACAGTTATCAAGCAGAACACGCGCTTTGGCTCAGGGATGTCTTTGAAGGTCGGCTCGTGAAAGCTTCTTGAGTTTGGCCTCAACTTCTTCCTCTTCCGAATGTTCTAGGGAAAGCAACCATGTGCTCAGATGTAATTTGTAATGCACTACTTACCACAGACAAGCCCCAACTTTTCGTTCTCTCCTGCATCCAACAGCCAACATGAACCGAGGACAAACATCCCAAATCACCCAACCCTACTACACTGGCCATGTCTAACAACCTAAACATTTCGCCGCCCGGGCACGCAGAAGCAGCGCGACGTTGATGAAGACAATGAGGAAGGAAATGAGGCGAAATGGCAGCAAACCTTGTCACCAGCCCTTTTGGAGCCTGGGGTGGGGCAAAACGCTCCCGAAGCGGACCTAGTGGCCGTGATATGTCCATCTGGCTCGGGCTTTCAAAGGCTCTGGGGGTGTAAAAGGCTTAGAGCCGCTTTTGTTAGTTCATATTGTTGGGATCTTCCGTGTAAGCAGACATGTTTAGGATTTGTGACTAGTTGTTGGTGAGAGCTTCAGGCTTGTGAGCCTAGACCTTAGGAGCCTTCAGAGGCATTGGAGGGGAAGGGGAACAAACTCGAGGGCTCGTCGCGGAGCTCGACGTAGCTCGGGCTCCTCTCTGGCTTTACGGTTCGGCGTTTCAGAACTTGAGGGCACACGCCATTGCAGCAGATGTTGGTTTTGGCTCAGACTCCGCACCGAAAGCTCCAACAACAAATTAGATCCCACAAGTCCAGTGGTCTCCCACTGGTGAAAATCCAGCAGGGCTCCTACCAGTATAGTGTGGCATGAGATCACGCGGCACATGGGCCAGGGACTCGTTAGGCCGTATTTCAGAGCTTGGAGGGGGAAGGGACCGAAGCAGGGCGCTTGCAGCAGCCACCCACAGTAGAATTGTCAGTTAGAGGACAGATTGAGGTCTCAGGTCTGGTCTGGAAGAGAATTTAGACTGTTGTCAGGGCATGAGTCTGAGGGTGGGGGTCTCTGCGTGTGGTCTTGGTCTGCGACTGTACTTGAGCAGAGGCTACGCATCAGGTTCACAAGGCAAGCTGAAGCCCGAAGCTATCCTTAACTGAAGCCTGCAAACTTTGATGCCTCTGCGCTTTTTCTGAATCTATGTGAAAACAAGGTCCCTGACAGCAAACAGCTTCATGTACTGAAGAACCGCAGTTTGATACTACGTTCAGGTTCACCCATTCTATCTTGCAAGCTCCAAAACCTGCTCATACAACCTCCAGATCAAACAAGATGCCGGTCAGCAGGGTGAAAACTAACCTGAGCTGCAAATTTCTCACAAGCCCCGCATGCAGATCAGGGTGGAGTGTTCTGGATTCGGAGTTTCAGGATCACCTTCCGTTCGAGAAAGGGGTTTGCATTGCCAGTACCTGCCGCACTGATGAACTGCACACTTCACCTGCAGGTCTTCGCCTCAAATCACGCTATCCTAACTTCTGTCCTTCTGTCAACCGCAACTCCCCTGACCTTTTGATCCCTGAATGTACCCGCTGCTTTGAACCCCGGACCCAAGGAGCTTGACAATGGCCAGCGGTGGCCACCCAGGCGTGTCGTAGTCGTAGCATTCATGCCCCTCACCCACACGTGCCTTTGTCGATTGGGAGTCTTGGGGGTTCAGGGCCCCAATCCATGTCCGGAGCCTGTGGGGACCACCAAGATGCGGTGCAGACATTCTCCATGTGGCGGTTAATGCCTATCAAAGGTTCCTCTTTCGACATGCTCAAAAAAGTAAATGCCCACAAGGTCAGAGTCAGCCCCCTCCTTTTGGAGAGATTTCAAAACGGAGTCATCTTTTGAGCTACCGAAGAGGTCCCGACAAGACACCGCCGGCATCAAGGGAAAGCAATAATGACGTACTCGAATGCACAAACAAATGTACACCAAAATGTCACCCAATATAGTACAATATACTATGATAATTACACCCAATATATTATAATGATTGTTCTCTACCAAAAGTCTTGCGCCAAGCTGCTTGCTCCCCACCTTCGCTCAGCCGCTTGTTTGTCATCCTCGGGAAAGGAAGGCTCATGAAAATTATCGACATTCGCGTAGCTCCCAAACCGGTCCTTCTCAGTCCTTCTGTTCATGAGATCATTAAGACTGCGAACGCTGCAAGATCCGAGCTCTATTGGCACACAATCCAGCCTGGACTTGCAACAAGGATGTGCGCAATCAACATCAGGTCCGAGGAGCCAGTGTGGAACCACAGCTCGCTCCCAGCTGGTATTCTTCAAATTCAAGAGCAATCAAGATATTGATTCACGAATGCATTGGTGTCCTACCACGCTTTGCACAGCAGAGCACTAGCTTGTAAATGCTCTGGTGCAGGCACAGCCCTTGATCAAGCAAGCCCAACATCATCTCAGAACAAAGTCTTCAGAAGTTGAAAAGGATCTGAATGTGAATTGTAATCCCCATATTGCTCGGATGAGGGCTGCCCTTTTGGGCCCGTTGGTATTCGGGTCAAACATGTAGGATGCCAAACAAAAGCGTGTGTCTGTCTGCAACCTCTGTACTCAATCCTGCTTGCTACTTGTCTAGAATGTTTGACAATTTTGTTCCCTATCAAGAACCGCTACATCACTCCATTCTTTTACCAATGTCTTCAAGCCCACTTGCTGCAGGCCCTGTTGCGGCACATCAGGCCATCGGCTTGGGCAAAGCAAGGTCCGCAGCACTTCACAGATCCTCGCCCAAAGCAGAGTTCGCACTACGAAGCCCTGTTGGTTTGGCAATCCTGTTGAGACTTGTTGTAGATATATAGATCTCAAAATCTGGTTCTAACCCATCATCGATTCAGAGAGGGTCTTTCTATGCCAGCGGAGCACCAAGTTCAGGCCTCGATAAGCAGAGCATGATTGAAGCATTCTGCCCTCGTTGTTATGAGGGCTGTCAGTAGAACTTTTTACACTTACATCTGGGATCCAACGGCTCCAAACAAAGGCGTCGTCTCACTCATTTTAGATTGGTTAGGTTTCTGAGTTTTGTAGCTTCAGTCGTCGGCTTCAGTGTTGGGGTTTGCATCAGTGAAGGTTTCTGCGCTCCCTTGTCTGTTGAAGACAAGCTGACTGAGAGGTTGGAGTCCCTCGCCATTCAGGCCAAGTTCAAGAGCACCAGAAACAATGCAAACCTTGAAACAAGCGCTCCAGTTCCCTGACGCCAAACCATCATTCACGAAAACCAGATTGATGCTTAGGACCTGAACCAAACATTGCGCTTTGACAAGATCCTCAAGCTGCCGTGGAAAGGGCAGCAGCGAACCCCAACTTGCAACTGGTGACTGTGAATCAAGAGGCCTTTAGCAGCTTTCCTGACTGGATGCTTGATTCCTTCATACCACTCCGACTGTGCAACAGTGCGGCCACAGACTTCTACGAATCAAAAATCATCCTGGGGTCTCGGGCCCGGGACGAGTTGCTCCCAATGCTGAGGTCTGAGGAATATTGAAGACTAGTTACCCAAGGATGAAACAGTGTTCCTGGGCCTCCTTAGGCAACGAAACAAGTTGCTTTGCAACTCGTGTGGCACTGAGCTCACCACCAGATCAGGAGATGAAGGCCAAGCCCCAAGCCAAAGTAACCTCATCGAAGGGTTAGGGGGAACGCTGACTCTATTCTGAACCGTGAGAAAAAGGGGAGGCGGGGGGCGGCGGCAGACGCAGGCGGCATTGGGCGGCCGCGTCCGACAAAGATCGGACGCCCTGCCAAGAGTTGTGGCAACACTTGGAGCGCGGATGCTTCGCCTGGGCCTATGTGTCAGGGCCACCACGATACAGCTCCTAGAAGATTAGTTGAAGAAGCGTCTGTCTGGGATTGAGGTTTGTGCTGGAGCCTCTACATTGCTGCCCGAACATGCATGAATCCTGGGCCTCTTCGTTGAGAGACAATTGAGGTCAGCGTCCAGCTCACAGCTCTGCACCCACTGGGTCTACAGAAAGGCGTTTCCATTCGAACTGCACCTCAGGCCTGACTTTGTAGCAACGGATGGTCGCAAGCCAGGTTGTCTGGAGAGTGCTTCGAGCACAGAACAAATCTCGAACGTATCTCTGCGCTTACGCTCACGCCTATTCCTTGTGCGCGCTGGCTATGCCACGGTTTTGGAACTCATCGCGGCCGACCTGCTGACGACAAGTTTGCAGTGCTTTTTCAATGGATCCTCAAAGTACAATACGCCCGTTGGCACCGTTGTGTCCTCTTGCCGGCTGGCCTGCGGACGTCGCTCCGCAGACGCTCGTCAACGGTCCACATTGACTTTGCTCCACTGCGGTCTCGGCTTAAGTCCAGGGCATATGCATCAGAATTCACAGCAGGGTTTTCGTGATGTTGAGAGTTGGGAACCCTTCTGAGAAAGGCCTGTGGCTTGACATCAACATTCACCTGACCAAGATCAATAGGGCACAGGCCATTGCTGAGCACAAAGAGCAACAAACAAAAGCTGATTTTCATCTCATGTGGGGCTCATGATATCCTTTGAGTATTCAGTAGCCTTCAGACTTTCACAGGTCAGCCGTGGTTCCAGGTTTGGGTTTGTACGTGCAGCTACGGACTTCTCTTACCCTCATCCGTGAAGTCCTCATAAACCGAAACGTTCAACACTGCAACGGAGAACTCTAAAACGAGCACGCTGTAATCCTCCGTGCCACTACTATGGCGGACCTAACTATCCGGACTGATTTCCCCTAAGAATTGCAAAAATACCTGGTCTCTAGGCAAAGTGGCTGGCAATGCCAAGGAGAACTTCACCCATGGCTGCCAGAAGCGTGCGCAGCAAAGAGAAAGAAGGGTGTTTAGGGGTTTCATGTCAACATCTTACCTTCGAACGGTGGCATCTCAGGTGCTGCTGGCTTGAAGTCTAGGGCTGTGCGTTGATGGCTTGAAGTATAAGATTGTCTTGTATTCTTACTTGGTCGGGCTTGGGTTCAAAGATTTTCTACTAGTGGGTCAGGAGGCTTGCATTGCAGAAAACGAATGATACGTCTTGTTTCATGAGAGCCCTTGAGGTTGAGGGCAGGCAGCCAGCATGGTCCAGACTTGTCTCCATCATGCTGACCTGGCCAGAGAGCCTCTAGAACGCAGCTGGGTGCAGGAGGGGCTGTAACCTGCATCTTGCCCTGCCAGATTGTTGGGCCCTGCACGAACCCCACCCCTAGCATGAGCACGCCTTTCACCTTTCAGATGCTTCGTACACTTTTTTGGGAAACAGGTTTGCTAAGCTTCAGAAACAAGATCAAGCCACACCTCTTGTCAAGACTGCACGAACCCGAGAAAAATGTTGCTTTACTCCAATGTGTAACAAATCGCAGCTGCCCTGTGTCTCGAGAAACAGGCCCGGAAGGATGGGTTTTGAAGCAATTCCTTGCCAAGGCAATCTCAACACATTCCCTGTGGCTTCCAAAGCCTGAATCCAAAATTTCATCATCTGCAAGTTGTAAATCGCATGCCGCCGACTCCATCTGGCACAACTGGCATCCAATAAACACGCACATCTGACATCTGACATGAGCCCTTGCGCCTCCGCAACCAGCAAAACGTTATGTAAGACACAGACACTTAAGGCCCTGCAACAGTATAGAGCCTGGCAGCAGCCCCATCAAGCCGAGCCCCACAAACTGCCCCTAAATCTCGCTCATCTCGCTAAACTGCATGTCGTCTCAACCCAACCTTCATCGCTCCCGCATGCATTCCCATCATACTTCCCATAGAGACCTCCCAAAGCCTGCAAGCTACCAACCCAAACGCTTGATTTTCCTCAGCTGCACACGGCCCTGCGTCTCGTCACTCGCCTCAGCAAGCGCTGCTTCTGCCTCGCGAAGGAGCGTGGCACCTGACAGATTTCAAAAAGAATATCAAAAAGTGTGGGCTGTTTGGAGTTTCTAGATTTGTGTACAGGTATAATTGGCAGGGTGATGCTGGCATGACAATGATGATGATGGTGATGTTGATGTTGGAATTATGCAAGAGTTGTGTATGGATGCAAGGGGGTGTCTTGCGCTTCCAAAGTTGGGTCGTTGTACCAACTTGACATGTACCCGGTGCGAACGTTGGGCTTTGAGGAACTATGCGGCATTGAAAACAAATAATGGTAATGATATGTTTCGAAGTCCTGAAAGCTGTGCCAGCGTGCGGTGTCCATGGTTTACTATCGCCATCGCCGTTGAGATGTCTCAAATACTGTACTGCTGAATGGCGACTAACTAGGAATGCGTCCCACGCCCGCAAGGCCCTCGGCCGTCGTCAAGTTGAGGGCTTGCGGCTTCAGGAAAAACATGAACTGAGGCAAATGAGGATTTTATGTCTGAGCCGTTTTGGGACTTGGGTAAGGGGTTGCTTTGGGAATCCGGTGTGGCTTAAAGCCCACACGGCTTGGGGCTTCGCACTTCGCTTTACCACCCATACAGGCATTGACACTACAAGTACCGTGCACGTTTGAAGTTTGGAATCGCTAAAGACTCAGGTTCACTCGGAAGGATTCAACCTCGTCTCTGACTGCGATAGAATTTGTAGTTTAGCGACAACCTTTTGGAGTTCAGGTCACACGCGGCCACGCATGCTTGCCATTCCTGTAGCACTCCAGGAAACCAGACTAAACAGAACTCCAACCCCGCGATCCGATCGCCATAAAATTGCCAGCCAGACCCAGCGCCGAACACTCCAAAAATCTTGGATCCGGCAACTTCAAACCTTTAACCGAGTGACTTGGCCGCCTGGCGAACAGGTGGAGGTTATGCTAAACCAGGCAAACAAAAAATCCAACATCCCCCATGTAGGCTTGGAGACCTTCCTACTGAAACTGCCCCAGACCGGCATCCTCTGTCTTAACTGCGCAGCTCTAATCTCCACTCGAAGAATCCACTGACATTGCCCACCATGCCTCTTGGGCTTACCGGGCCCAAGGAAGCGCGAAGCTCCCTCAGCCCCAAATTCAGCTCTGCGGAAACGGCATGGACGTACCTTCCGGCGCGGATGCTCACCAAGGAAAGTAGCATGTAAAGTACGCTTTTCGGTATACCGTACGCAGGGTCTGGAGCACTTGGGCAATCTAAACACTGAGGGTGTGATTTCGGTGCTCTGCAACCTTCGCAGACAAGATTTTCGGCGACAGAACCTGTTGGCTTGCTCATATCTCAGTGGGCTTGAGATAGGTAAATTTGGGCCTTGATTAGGTGGGGCGCGGGGGGGGGTGGAAGACAGGCCGGAGAAGTGCATCTCGCACTTTCTCAAAGGCTTGCCCAGATTCCCCGGACTCGTGTATTAAGTGCCCGTGGGACCCAGCTGGGCGCTGAACGTGAGCGCACCCTGAATTCCAACCATACAAACACACACACACAATTCCTCAAATCCCGCAGGGTTGGAAGAAGCGCACGGCCAAACGAGCTCGTGGTCCAAAGGCTGAAGTGCTGCAAGCACCTGACACGCTTCAGCACCAGGGAACAGAATTACAACTCAAAGTCCAAGGGTTTACGGTTTACGGATGGATTCCGTGACTCGTCTGTTCAAGTTCAGTGCGTGAGGGTTGTAGGAGTTGTGGCTTCGGCAAAAGGGTATGAACAAGTAGGCAACCATCTTGTCAAGACATGTGAAGTCTTACCCTTCATCCTTGGTTTCCAATCCCTCCCCCCGCCACTCCACGCCCTGAAGCTGCTAAATCCCAAAATCCCAGCATTCTTTGCCTCCGCCACGTTACGGTGGAGATCCTCCGGGTGGCAGCGGTCTGCCTGGCTGAGAAATGGCAGAAGACTTCCTAGTCCAGAACTTGCACAGTTTGGGCTTGGGATTTGGGTGCTTCGGGGCTCAGTGGATTCATGGAGATTTAGGGATTTGGGTCTTATGCATGAAGCCCAATCGGACCTCTTCAACACCTCCACTACCTGCAAATGTTCATCACGCACCCTGACCCTCACGCCCAAGCCTGTCCTAAACCCTGTACGGCACAGCCGCAACCCTAATACTCCAAAGCACCAAAGCCTCAGTCTGAAGTCAAAGGCTCCAGAGATCTGCGTGACTTTTAGGTGTGACATCTCTTGGCGTGAATCATTCCAATGATGTGCTGACTTGGCGGCCCGAGTTCAGCTCTGGGGTCATCAACGCTACATGGCTTTGTTTTGTATTCAGTAGCTGAGCTCAGTAAGATCTTAGTTTGGCCCCTCATAAGGCTCGCGCCTTGGTCAGGACAACCATAAGCTGCCGGCCGCTGCCCATGACGGCCTGCTTTCAAGACACCCCGACTCCACCACTCAGTCATGGTCTACAGCCTTCTCAGAAACGACTTTTTCTTTTAAGCCTTGTGTGAAGGGAGGTGCGCCCCTGTCACGTCATCATCGCCATGCTCTTCTTCATGCTGCTTGGTCTGAAGCTGAGCGTTGCAGGGGGAAAAGACTGGTGCTGCCCTAGCGGCGCGGAAAAGACTACCGAAGCTAGTTAAGCCCCGTGCCGCTCCTGTGCCGTTTCGCGTTTGCCGCCGGGGGACCCTAAGTTGTGTTAACACATATTTGTCACACATTCGGAGGTTGGTGTATTTGGAAGCTCTGCTGTATGCGCAGGTTTGATCTTGAAGGGCGGTTCACCGTATACAGCCCCGCTTAAGGTTTCATACCCATCTTAGCAGTGAGCAGTTGTCGGTTTCTATTGGGACCCGGGATGCATCAAAGCTTATGCGTCACCACGTTGCCCTTGGACTTCCAACCCTCCTGGTGTGGTCTATTGTCGGTACATGTGTTCCTTGCTCGAAGAGGACTTCGCGCAATAGGTCATCTGAGAGACTTCTTAGGATGTGACCAGACAATGTAAGTTCTCTTAGTCTCCATTTCATAGACAGTCCTGCATATTTGTTCCGGACTCTGTGATTGGTTGCGCCTACAACAACATTCTGTGCTGGCACACATTCATTTATGTTTAAGTTGAATGATGTATCTGCTGAAGACGACGGAATCCAAGACATGCAGTTTCCTTCCTACTGTGGTGCGGGCATCGGACCAAAGGCTTTAACAAGAGTTGTCACAGCAGTGGCCTGTCCGAATCGTTTGACACTTCATTGTCATCGTTTAGAATGAGAGTGATTTGTGAGGATGCTTGCACATTCGTCAAAATTTGGATTCCTGTTGCATTCTCCTGGTTCTGTTTGAACAACAACTTGATGTGAGCCGTTGTGTACCGTGTGCGCGTGCGTGGAACAATAACCTGTCGCGAGCACATCTTATTTCTGCATGATGCATGCTTGATTCGATGCCAGCAAACATGGCTGTCATTAGTACACCAATCGAAGCTGGGATACTGGACATCTTTTTACGAATGCCTGAGACTTGTCTGTGGTAGTCGGCTTTGATGATACGATTTGGTATGGCCTGAAGGCTGTTATCAGCTATCAAAAAACTGCCAGCCGACCCACTCTTCGCCTGCACAGAGCTTGATCTAGAAAACTGTAGAGGCGTGCCTTTAGTCCTCATTTATTCCTCTTCTTCGATTACCAGAAGTCTGGGTTGCGGAAGGATGCCAAACTGCATGCGGTAAGGTTCGTGATCAGTTGATAAATGTGCTGATCATCATGAACTCTGATGTCTTCAACTTCCAATCGCGCTCCGGATTTCAACCCGCCCATGGCAGATTGCCGAAACCTTTTTCCTGCAGTAGACCCTATAACCTTGGATGGAGCCTCCCAAATTCTCTCGTCATCTCGTCGCAGCCCACGAGATGCATCCTGGGCATGTCATTTAACTTCTATACTTCTCTTTGTTTTCCCACGCGTGTTGTTTCAACACCTAGAGCATGATATGACTCCAGCACCCAATCCCGCACAATGACATCAATGACATCAGGCATGTGCACAAGAAAATACGTTCCTGAGCGCTGGCACATTTGCCTACGGCCCAAAGCTACCAACTTTAAAGCGTAAGTAGCTGGTGAAACTCGGGGAGTGTTCTCTTGTATAGTGTCGACGCAAGCAGCGTGTAGAAGTGTGGCTACTTGGCATGCCAACTTGCCTTTCAGGATTAAGGGCCCAAACCATAAATGGGGTTAAGATCCGGATACGAAAGATTTTTTGTAGCTTGCCACAATGCAGATTTGTGCATACCACCTACATCCCAACTCAAAAGCATTCGCATGACAAGATTTGTCTCAAGGACTTAGAGCTTCAGGTTCTGCGAACCGCAGCAGCAGATCCTCCTGTGTCTTCTTCTTTTGTAGCCATCTGGCACAACAGACTGAAAGGTTCACTACGCCAACAGCCAACTTTTCAATTCTGTACTGGGCGAGCAGAAGCCCGGCGCAAAGATTTGAACCCACATATGGCAAGAACTATACCAAGAATCCTGCAGTCTGCACCCTGAAGCTGTGACCCCTGTGATCCCGACCACCAGGCAGACAACACGCCGCAGGCTCCTGGACCTGCACAATCTAGCGGGACTAGAGGCCATCGCCTCAAAACGGCTCATTGCAACACTTTGCATTTTGAAATTTCTGGCAACATGTTTAACGCTTGGCAGTTTCTGCTTAACACAGTCTGTGCGTCAGCAGGTTGAACATCCAAGAAATTGGGCTTGAGGCTGCTGTGTGGCCAAGGCAGGTCCATTTCCAAAAAGATGTTCAGCGTGTAGGGTCCAACATTCACTGCTCACGTCGGCAAGAACTTAAGCCGTCAATAGCTGAAGTCAGGGGGTCATCGCAGGTCTGGGGTCCTGATCTTGCCTGCGCTGTAGCCAGTTTCGCTGCAAGTTGCCGTGAAGAATGGCTGAAACCCGAAGGAATATTTCTGGACTAGCCTGGTACCGCTCATGTATGAAGCTTAGACAGTTGCGCGGACATTTCCAGATGCCGGCATGGCATAGTTGTAGCCCTACTGTCGCAAGCTGTAGAGACACAGCGACAAACTGCTCCTGAAAATGGCTTGTACAGCACGTCGGTCTTTTCGTGTGCACGTTAGGTTAGTGGGCAATCTCTGGATGGCAAACAAGAAGCTTCTCATCGAAACGGCAGCCAAATTCTTACGGCAGGTTTGTATCAGTGCAGGGATCTAGGCCACGGATCCCATCCCAACTAGCTTCCGGCCTCTTGAGGTATGCCTTTGTGAGAGCATCCCAATCCTCAGTCTGGCGTGTAGGGTAAGGCTGAATGTTGATATTGGTCATTGTTGTAATTGTCAATTGTATTTTTTAAGCCCTGGTGACTGTTGTGCTAGGATGGCAATAGGACACACACATGTTCGCTGTGGGGCTTGGAATTAAGACCATGCTCCGGGCAACTAAACCACAGACAGGCCCTGTGCTCAGAATTTCGATTGCCTGGGGAGTCGTGTGGCGCATTTTTGCGCAAGGTACTCCGCCAAAAGCAATAACTACTTCGGAGCAAGTTCAAGATACGCAACTTTTGATATGACATGGGCATGTTTGGACACGAACCTCATACATACTGTCCTTCAACTTCTCGAAGGTCCTGAGCCCTTGGACGAGAAATCCTGCTTTTGCATCTGCAAGAACCATACGTGTTTGAGAGCCGCTTGCTCTTCAGTATTGCTGAAACCGGTGCAGGCGCCCTTTCTCTTCACATCCACATGATGAAGGCCCCGTCTCCACCCCTACTGAGAGATCTGGAATTATTGGTGAGTTTCTTCTGGTTTGCCTCGAACCCTGAATTCCGTACTGCTGGATCCTGATTCCCTGGCTGCCCTCAGCCAGACTTGCCAAACAGGATCATGTGAGGCTTGCACTCTCTTCAGGTCCTCTGCGACGCGAGCGTGGCCGTAGCCGGGCCTTGAAGCATGCAGTCCCGAGACCAAGACTTATGAATATGCCAGGCAGGGGCTTACTGAAAGTTTGAGGCTTGGTGCCCTGGCCAGCAAATAAGCTTAGTGTTTTTGTTGAGGATGGCAGAACTCAGCTATTCAGCTCTACAACTTCACCCTTGAGGCAGCATTGGGAGTATCGATCCGGGTGCATGGGTGTAAGGCACCACAGCACGTAGCTTAGATATCGATTCGTCAGCATGCGTTCGCTTCAAAGGTCTGGTTCTTCAGAGTCAATCAATTCCATCGCCAAGGTCTGCCAAGTAAGTATTTTCACCCAACCCTGCTGTTTCTGGACCTGGCAGAAGAGTTGCGGTTTGCCCAATACTTCAGAGATCACAGGGTCGAGAAAATCCCTTAAGACTACATGGTTCATATCACCACTACCACTGCCAGGGCTGCACCTGGAGACTGCAGGTAGAGGTCAGGTTGATGGTTGCTGACAGAGATGGACGCCAAAATTAGGCCGCTTGTTTACCTCTCTACGTCATGGAGCCCTGACAATGTAAATCTGCAATGTAATTAAGTTTGAGTACTACATAAGTCAGAATACTAGTATTCGTAGTCATCAGGCCAGTTGCATCCTCATGGTCATGGTGAGGTAGGGGGAGGTGCAGTATGAGCATCAGCAGCACTAGCAGCAGTGCCGTCCCTGGTGGCGGCAACTGATGAAGTCAGTGGCAGAAACAGGCATGATGGACATGACAGCGAGCATGGGCAACGTCAAGGACAACTTGGCACGCTACACGAGACCCCTCCACTAGTCTGTAGCAAGAAGCCCAGTATTTGTCACCTGCTTCTGATGGTGCTGTCGACTCTTATCACCTCGTTCCTCTTCCCGGATCTTTCTGTCAGCATTTTGACGCATTGGGATGCTCTGAGCTGTGCTGACAGGTATCTTGCGGCTGGATGGGGAGTCATCAGGATCTGCGTGCCCTTTGCTACTCTTGGCCCCAATTCCGGGCTGCCATAAAGTGGTTGCTGGCCTCAAAGAATGCCTGCACCCTTGCCCTTAACTTTTGACTTTGATGCTTAGATACACCCAGGACCTTGTTTCCTGCTACAACGTCACGCCAAGACTGCAGGTCCGAAGCAACACATTTCCTTGGGACTGTGTGAGCCTAGAGGAACACAAGCCCTAAAGGATGTTCGTGAATCCTAGCCCGTCCCAGAAACTTGCACTTTTACGAAACTCTCATGACTTGCCAGCATAATTGTGAGCTCTCTACATCATGAACCCCACAGCAAATGACATGTAGTGGTAGATTCCAAGCTACACGGAGCGCTCCGGGCACAATGTTTTCACAGCTGTGGCGAAGGCTTGGTCAAGGAAGCATGCGGTCCGTCAAGGGCGCATGTGGGATCAAGTCAGGGTGTCCTTTTGGCCGAATTGAAGGGGTATTCCCCATAACCGACATTGTATTCCAGCTTGCATGTTTCAAGATCACCAAACCCGGCCACCCTGCTTCAAATTTCAGATCCACGAGTCAAACTCTCTCAGCATCTCTTCGATTGCCTTCTGGTGATCGACTTTTTCCTGGTCCTGCTGGACGGCCTGTTGGGTGAAGGGAAAGACAGACAGCAGAAAATCGCAGAAGATAATAAAAGGATCATATCACAAGTATGTCTGGTTCTGGGGCTGAGAAGATGCGTCTGTTGGGGTCTGTATGGGGTTCCGGTTCAGAGATGTTCAGAGCTAATTGATAAAGCCCCCTATAGATTGGAAGCGCTTTTGGGTCATATCTAGATTTGAATAGCTTTTGGGCCATATAAAAAGTCGAAGTACTTAAAAGGCAGAGGCGATTCTGTGATTTTAATTCAAGACCATAATTTTGCAGCCCCCAAAAACAAGAACGTTTGTAATCAGGAGCTCAAATAACAACGTTCAAGGTTTAGGTTGAAATTCGAAGACGCTAAAAGCTACAGCTTGAATCTTGAAACCTCATATCCGGAATAAGGAAGGTTTTGCTTCATACGGCGCTCAGCCAATACGAGCTTAAAATTTAAAGAGACTCAACCACTTGGCTGCTCTCAGAATCAGGATAGCAGAGCTGATTCCAGGACATGATGTGTTTTTTGAACTTGATGAGGAGTTAAAGACTCAAACGTTGCTTCCTGAGCTTACGGACCTTGCGTTACAGGACCTCACTTTAGATTTATTGGAACCCACTTGAAATCTGACGAACACCAACTTGAATTCTAATGAAACTCAAAGACAAATCACCTAACAAGCTCATGACTACCAGATGAACTTAAATTGAAATCAGTTAGCGTCCTTTTACAAGCGAGGTATCGAGAACTAAATGAAGTCTAATGTAATCTAGTTGAAGCGAGTTTATGTTACGGGAAACTCCCTGACACCATCTTGTTTCTCAGAACTGGACTGTCTTCTGTGCCTTTATTCTAGAGGTGAGGGGTGCGCTTGTTGATCGAGAGTTCGGATTAAGAGGTTAGGACTGTGTTCATACTGTACATATAGGCTTCAAACCTAGCCGAGTTGATCCTTAACCGGGCGCCTTTTCTGCAACAGGCGCTGCGTTGTTCGCGTTGGCAGCCGGAGCCTGATGGGGTTGACACTTCAGGCCAGTTTTGAATTACACGATATGAGCCCTGGGGCCAGGTGAAGCTAAGTCCTGAGAAAAACTCTAAGGCGCTACCAGGGCTAGGGAACCTACCAGGCCCAGTTACAGCCTCGTCGAGGCTTCCACTTCCATGCTACACCAAAGACTCAAAGAACCTGATGCACTTACAGACTTCCCCAGCAAACCCTCATATGCCAATGGTCGGTCGGTGGTGAGCATTAAGACCTTCAACACCACCTCGGAGGTCCCCACCGTAGCCTTGGAAACCCTGACAAACGTGGTGAACTCTTTCCAAGGCCGCTTGGGCCTGATGCCACCTTGTCTGACTTGCGACCAACTCAACTGCAAGTTTTGCCACACAAGAAGCTCGAAACTCCAGACTGAACTGCTTAATTACGACGAGCACCCACTAACCGGGGCTCCGAGGCATAGCCCCTTTTGATTTGAAGGACCGCGTCATTTCCTCGTGGAATGGGGCTCGAACTCACAGATCCAGCGCCAGCAGCAAGCAGAAGTTGGCACCAAGGAAGTGAAGTGAGCAGGGGCTGCTCAAACCAAGGCTGCTAGCATCACAGGCATACTCAAGGCGTACTCAGTGCTATCTCAGCCCGCCATCAGTCATCTTTATTCTGGGAGGCGGCCAGCTGCGCCGTAAACATCCAACAAACAGTCAAGCAAAGTGCGCAGGGCAAGGCTTCAAGATTCTACGGCCCTGCACCGTACCCAAATGCCCGGTCCTGACATATGCGATTCAGCAAACGGCGTGCATAACAACCTGAATCATGAAGCTAAAGCTCAGCAGTCTCAACTTCAAATCCTTCACCTCATGGCTCCCTGTTGATAAATCCGTCCAAGCCCTTGTACTCTAATGGCAGCATCAATATACAAGATTGCCAGAAGATGCGCCTGTGGCGTTTCAACAGGCGGCGCGCTTACTGCGACTTGATTGTTGGACGCTCGATCCTGTTGCCATGCGGGTGCTGGGCAAAGGCACAGGGATGATCTGACGATCATGGATTTGCTCTTCTTCTGCTGACTGAGGCCGACCTTCTTTTGCAGTAACCTCTGCTATTATTGCCAAATGACGCGATTCTTACTGTTAATTATCAACCTTTCGCAAGCTAGCTTTAAAAGGGGTTTCTTGCCTTCAAAAAAGTATTGTGACCGCGGAAAGTATGATGAGTTGCAGTCCACGGGCTAGTCCCGGAGGATTTTGGCAGTCAAGGTTCAAAGGTTCAAGGTCTGGCAGAGCTTTGCTTTGGGCTTCATGTTTGATGATCAAGCTTCGGTCTCTGGGTCCACCATGGGCCGATTCGCAAAAAAACACCTCATCAGCTCTTGATCCGACAGTGCCGAGCAGAACCGTCTAGAAAACCAGACGAAGCAGTTCGCAGGATTGACGCAATTGAGCAAGGCCCGTGCCTGCGGTAGTTCAGCTGGCAGTGTGCTGCTGGCGGGCTGTGTGCTGGCAGCAGGTGTGCTGGCAGCAGGGGCCGGAACCTGACACCAAGCACTTTGTTTCCATGGCAGTTTTGGCAGAGTTCAAGGTCATGGTAGTTTTTGGCAGAGTTCCAAGAGAGTGTTGCTTGGGCTAGAGCATTTAGAACTGATTCCTCCCTATAAGACATCTATTCGAATGAGGCATATACCCCGTAGGAGGCAGAAAGCTGCAGAAATGATATCTTATTGAAGGATTCAATCAGAGGGTGTTCTGTTCGTATTAGTACTGGATTGAGGGGGGCAGCACTTCATGCGACTTCGGGCCTTTGCCCGGTGGGGAGCAGTTGACTCTAGTCTTGAGGCTGGAGCTTTTGTTCGTTGCGCGTGGCTTACGTTTGGTCGAGGTTTGAATTCTAGCCACTCAAAAACGAGGCCTCTGCTCTGCTAGGCCCTGCTAGGCTTGGTGGCTGGGTTTCGCAGGCAACCCCATTTGCAGCGTAGCTTCTGTTTACCCATCCAGGATGCTTTTGATTCCTGGGAGTGTTTCTTATGACTGCTTTTTCTTCTACATCGAAGTATTTGAAAAGACCATAGCTTCGTCTCTTGGCAATCAAACCTCACCTTTTGTGAGACTGTCGGAAGAACACACATCTGTAATTTTGTTGGTTACCTACTAGTATGCATGCGCAACAAAAACAAACGACCATGAGGAAGATCGAAGTCAAACCTGGCGAGGCACATAGGATGGTCAGGTTTAAGATTGCTGGCAAGCGCAGCATTCTTCAGGGGTCGGACAATGAAGCTCCTCTGAACTGTCTATCGAGACCCACCACATCACGCCTTCCTGAAAGCACAACGTGTGATGCGATGAGGACTGCAAAATGGCAAATCAACAAGCCGCCCACAAAGCAGGTGACATGACAACTATGTGCCAAGTACACCCACCTACGCGTCGCATGCCCATCAACGCGCTGAGGAGCCACAAGCTGCAACAGTCCGACCAGCATCCTAGTCGTCACCTCAAACCTGTCATCGCGCATCTCACGCCCAAAGTTCAGAACTTCCGAACTCAACACTCCTTCTGCTTTGTCCTAGTTGCCTCCGCAAGTGTACCCCTTGAAGCTTGTTATAGCCAGTTTGTCTTCGGCACGGGGCATGAGTTGACTCGAAAGCAGGGTGAACCCTCGAAACCTCAAAGCTTTCAAGGGCTGTTGGAATACTAGAGCAAATAGAGGAAATAAGTGCGCACCTTGGGCGCTGGTGCTGCAACAGGAACCGCTGCGATCTCTGAACGCTGCACGGTGCCGTCTGGCACCTTTCAGATTTAAGGGATTGCAATTCTTAATTTTTTGACATTGTGAATCGTGAGCTTTTGGAGTAGAGTTCAGAGGGTCGGTATACTGCAATTGAATCGAAACACTGTGGCAAACATCTCCGAGTTGCTGGGCTCAAGTCACTCATGTGCTGAGACTCTCTCTTGCAAGCATGACTCCTGCCCCTTCTCCTCCTCCTTTTCCTCCTACGCAAACAACAGCAGCAGCGGCAGCACCACCACCAAAACCACTGTCGCTTTTACGCTTCAGTTCTGGCTACCACATCTACAACTGTTAAGACACTGGCATGTGCGACGACTGCCCGTACATGAGTGTTAAGCATGCTGGCATCACCTGCAACGTGCATGTACAACACCACCTTCATGTTGATACTGGCCATGTTCCAAAAAGGTGCATGCCATACAAGACATGTCACGGAAGAGCCTTTTGCCAAGCCAGCCTGGCTATCCCAACCCTCGCAGCAGATCGATGTGGCCAGCATATGCCAACACGGGATTGTCCGAAACATGTGAAAGTTCTTTATGGAACCTGCAACGGCCATCAACATAATTTCTCTAAGCCCAACCCTAATCCCCAAAACCAGCCGGTTCCCAAACTTGGGACTGGACTTCATTGATGACTTCGTCAGCCATCTGGCCTTAGCCGTTGGCCATGAATCAAAAAACCTAGGCCGTTCACCTTCAAGCCGCGAAGCTACGAGGGTTGAGTTCAGGTCTTAGATCTCGCCAGGGGTTATGTGGGCTCGAAATGTCTGGGTCCTTAAGTGTTATGACGCAGTAAAATGCATTCCAGGACCAGAAACACGAATCTTAAATGAAGACGCTCATCACATCTACGGCCTACTTCCCCAAAGCTGCATCTCCAACAGTTATCTCGAAAAGCACCAGCTCAGCCCTGAAGCTTCAACCCAAATCCCCCATGTCCTGAAAATCTTGACTGGTGTTCTGCGTAGCCTCCGTATTCCCCTACTGACAACCATGCACAACAGGAGGATGGCTCGAAAGCTCGGACGCAACTGTCCGCTCAATGTTACTGACAAAGTCTGTGCCGTTGTATGCTTTCTATAGCGCCAGCCCATTCAAATCCCGCATACTTGCACCGAAGAGCAAGTTGCCCCGAAAGAGCTACGCTGATGGTTTAGGCTCATATATGAAACAGCTCGCGTCTGAAATCAAGTTCTGCTTACTTGTTCCTTCCTGCGGCGTGTAAACCCTGCAAACCCTGCACAGGGAACATGGCTCCATAAGGAGCTGCAGGCCGGGGCACGGAAGCGGGTTCTCTCCTCGCGAGTTAAGTTCTCCCAGCCGAGCATGAACCTGTGAGAAGAGGAGACAGTGATGAACTAGGGGAAGCCTGCGCGTTTTGGAATCTGAAGGTGACGATGCATTTTGAAACCTCTGGACTCCTAGGATTTGGAATTTGCAGATCTCCCTCACACTCATCTTTTGAACTTCCTTGAGAGGAGTTTGGACGTGAAGGTAGAGGCCAGGGTGATCAGGGCTTCAGGGCTTTCGTAATTTGCCACGGTGCTTGTCAGACCTTCTAATTGCGAGAAGAGAGGCTCGCCCGTCTCCTGGTCTTTCTCAGGCTTCCATCTCGCCTTAGTAACTTGCCGATCTCGTATGGAATGCTTTGGGCTCAGCCTGACACTTGCCCTTGAATATGTAAAATCATCCGAGCCTGAAGCACACAAAAGCATAAGCTCCAGGCTCACCCATGCTATATCGACGGCTTGAAAAAGTTCCAAGCTGCTGCTCTGTCCCTCGCTGACCCACAATGACAATGAAGATCCACCGGGCGATCTTGATATAGAAACAGGAAGATGAGCACGGACTGTGGGGCTATAAGCCTCTACCCTTGACTACACATACTTCCAGCAAGCTTCCAAGCAACCATGTGTCTGGGCAGTGTTACGAGTAGGGACCTAATCTCTCCCTATTTGAAGTGGCTGCGATTGCACGCTAGTTATTCCGTCTTGCTTGAACATGTGCACTGGCATTTGTACCACATGCACATGTCTAGTCCTCTCGCAGACTTGCTACCTTGATCGTGACAATGCAACTTGGACACTTGATTCTAGTCGCTTGCGTAATTCCTGGCATCATACCGCATGGCTTGAATGCCAAGCCCAACCCTGAACTGTATATCAGGAAATCCTGAGTTCAAGGCCATGAGCGACCTGAAGCCTAGACACGCGAGCAATGAACAAAAGCAAAGGCTCGATTAAACGCCCGACTTGATCATCCGTGAGCTTGTCAATCCTGAGAATAGGCTGCTGTACATCGCTTGTGAAAGGTGAGGTCTTCATACCATCTTATAATGTGGTACAAACCAGATTGCATTTTCAAGGAATTCGCTTCACGCATCGCCTAACCCAACCCCAACATTGCCCGCAGCCAGAACGTTAACAGCATGAGAGAACATGCCTCAGACTTCTCCTTGATTCATATGATTGTTTGAAGGTTGCAGCTGAATCCATGATGACAGTTCCTTGCCGTCTGATGGTAGGCGCGTAATAATACCCGCCCCCCCCCCCCGTTCCAGACGGACGAATCTCGAAACAAAAGTCCTGGAAATTGGGGTGTCGTAGGACCGTAGGAGTAAGAGTAGGAGCTCTGTTAATTTGATGTCAATTGCGAACCATGATTTTACGGGTTAAGTTATTAGGCCGGGAAATCATATCATTACCACCCCTCTATGAAATGCACCCCCTGAACGCCCAATATGTGCATGGGGCAAATCAAGCAAAAAGTAGGTTTGCAATTAAACTCAAATTAACAATCCTAAATCTCAGGATCTTCTCTGGCCGGGAAATTACCACCCCGTATATAATTAACGACGCTGCCATTGCAGCTCTGAAGCTGAGAAGCACTATCCCAGAAGCAAACATCCGTAGACCTGATCTAGAGCTCAACTTGACGCCCTAAATAATAATAATAATAACGATGAATTGTCAAGCTAGCAAGACTGCGCGACACGCTCATGAATCAAACGCTTCCATGACCCCATGACGTCATACTTCGCATGGTGGGTGTTCTTGGATCCTTCTCCACTGTAAACTGCCTTGTGTGTTCATGCTTGTGTCTCTACACATTTACCCCAAAAGCCAAGGCGTATCGTAAAAAGCCTTTGTGCGTCCTCTTGCTGCAAAGGCTCAAGGCTTGAAGCTCGTCCCTTTCCTTGTCTTCGTCCACGGTGTTGGCCTGAGCCCAGCAATCCCTCCCCTGCGATTGTCCTGCTTGTCAACACATAATCAACACATACAAGAATAGTCGGTCTCTTTTAAGGAACTGCGGCCATTTCCTCTTCTGGCTTGCTGCATACGAAGTCAACTACAGCCACAGGGTTCCAAGGATCTTCTGTTTGACGTGTGATGGTTGATGCTTTTCTCGCCACAAGGGTCAAGCTCAGAAAACAAGACCAAGCCGGAGCTAAGCTGACAGCCCTGGGCCATGAACCATGACCTGGGCATCCCTGTAGTACAGTATTCGAATCCTCACTGCAAAGCCGGTGTCACATGTACAACACCCAAACTCAAGCCAAAAAACCTAAAACTCAGCCCCGACAGAAAATCCAAACAAACAGCCCTAGCCCTGGAGTGCAGGCAAATGACAGCTGGCGGCGCAGCGACAGGGCTGGGGGTCCATTCGGGCTCTGGTGATTCCTGCCATCGGGGCTGAGCTTTTGCTGTGAGGATGTACTGAAGTGGACAAGGTGTCATGGTTGTGATGCTTTGGAGACTTCGTTCTGGCCATGATGTGGTGGACTACGCAGGGATTTTGTCATAAGCGGTTAAAGGATGCTTGAGGAACTCATATTCGGAGGGCGGAGCCAGGATGTCACTCCTAAGACTGCCGTGTCCATGGTATAATGCATTTGTGCTGCGGCTATTGCAGGGATCTAGCATTCATTGGAACTAGATTGAATGCTGGTCTGGAAATCCACGTAGCTGGTAACTTGGAGTATCAGCACGAACTCTGGCAGGCCCAATTTTTACAGCGGGGATCAGCAGAAGAAGGTGCAACCAGTCTTCCATGCACCCACCTTGCATACAGGAACCCCATGGAAGCATCCGCGGTCTGAACTGCCCTTGAGATGCGTCTCTGTAGACTTCTGCTCCCTGGAGTAGAACCCCCGAACCAAAGGTCAACCAAGCCCCAATACTTACTCTTGGATCTCAGGCTTACGGTAAGGGCTGGCAAGGCCCTGACAAGGTTTTTTTAGGCCTACGGCTTGCTGAGGAGTCATTCGCGACATTGTCGGTGGATTTAGGGGCATCTTGCGAGACAAGATGGCAAACAGACATGTACTAGCGCAAATAGATTCGGAACAGACCAGAGCAGCAAATGTTTTAACCCTTTCTTCAGGCTGCGCGGGCTCTCAAGGTCATTGCATCATAAAACCAAATCGACCACCCCCGAGGGGGGGTCTGCGTGCCATTCCACGCCTGCGATTACAACTACCACCTTACAAATGCCACTACCATTTTCATCATTCCACACTGGTTTTTGCTCTCATTCTGATTCTGCGCCGCCGCTCGAACGTCGAGCTTGATGATTAGAACTGTTGCACAGTTCGAATCATCATAGCGTTGCAATCATTAAGCAAGCTGAGGTGAACAGGCGATGATACGACGCTAGCGAGAGCTCCACATGCTTCACGGACACGCCTCGACCTTCTTGTCCTTCGTGTCCTTCTTGAACTCTTTCCTGGGTTTGGCGTCATTGGGTGTGAGGGGCCTGGGGTAAGGGTGACTTGCGGTTTGTTGAGAAAATCGTGCAGGCAACAGCGCCTCACCTGGCCTTGGTGTTGAAAAAGTCGCTGGTTTTCAGTATCGCACTTGTGCCACAAACTCTCTAACTCTTGATTCCCAAGCCGCAATGCCAAGAAAGCCAGGCGACGGAATCTTTGGCATCTTTGGCATCTCATCCTTAAACTTGTCCATCCCCAATGGCGAAAACTTTCCAGGCGCCTGCAGGAGACTAAGGCTTAACAAGTATGATCTTATAGGGATTTTGTGAAGATGTCCAATACTATGAGGGCTTTTGAAAATTGTCCATGCCTTCCCGGGTCCAATACAACTGGTGACATGCCTTTGGAGATTATGAGGCGCTTCAGGCGGGGGCCATCTACCTTGTATGACAAGGAAGCCTACAGGCTTCGACGCAGGGCTCGAGGGCCAAGCCTGAACAGTGGCCATGCATCCACAAGCTGCTTAGTAAGACCAGTTCCAAATGTCGTAATTACTTTGGAATATCTGTAAGCTGCGCAGGTCCTTCTGAAATTTGAGGCCATCTGCATGATCTTTCTAGTTACTAGCATGGGGCTAAACCGAGCATATTTGCGAATTCTATGCGCAAGGCGCAGCCATGCAACATAAATGAAGGTCTCAATCCAGGCTAGGATCATAAGCTTGCCATGCTGCAGGGACCGGCAACAGGACTGATAGAGCCCACTGGCCTCTCTGGCATGGATCGGGCTCAACTTTGTCTTGAGTTTGGTCCTGTTCCAATCCGCCGCTGCCGAAGGTTCTGCTTCGGACATGTCGTCTTCATCCGCCTGGCGCCAGGTCAAAGGGCAGGACGTTAATTTGAGAAAGGTCCGCGTACGCCAGCGGTGACTCTCAACCCTCAATGTGGAGGCTTCAAAATCGGACTACGAACTGCTAACTTTTTCATGCGGGCACGCAACGAAAAGATCAGAGTCACAACGATGACAAAATCCAACAACGTCCAATAAACGAATCCAGCATTGTTTACGCTGCCAGCAACGAACCCAGCCCACTGATGAGGATGGTATCTGTGCACCAGGTTTTAGACGTCTCAAGTATAGCATCTGGCTGTCGACAGAGGAGGTATACTAATTCAGAGACAAAGAAGAGGCGCCTGTCTACAGGTCTACCCGAGGCCCAGAAGTCTGAAGCCTTGTGTTGCAAAATGCACAATAAGTCATGAAGGGGGCGTCGCAAACACACCATACCCTCCTTAGAAGCTTTGCAGCCTCTGCATGAAGCGGGGATAAGGTCGTTCCTTGAAGGATGAGCCTAGCCTCGAAGCAGAACCACGACGTTGCTTTGCTGAATTCCCCGTGGCACACCGCTAAGGGTGCTCAGATCCCTAGAGCTAGAACAAAGTCTTTCTCTGAACCGCTGTCAGGTCAAAATCCAATGCGAGCCTCGTGGTATTCCTCCTCTTCTTCCTCCATGTCCTCATCATCCTCATCATCTGACAACGGCGCCTCTAGAAATGCGACACTGAAGCCCATTGTCGAGAGCATCTTCTGCAGTTTTGCCTGCCTCAGCAACTGACTGGTCCAGATTGCGTGGAATTGTAGCCTACTGCCCCTGACTACACATTGAGAACCAGAATTGGACAAAAAAACTGCAAACCCAAGCTCGTTTCACGAAGGACCCTATTTAAGTGAGGAAACTCAGGCGTTGCCGGTGAGTTCTTGACCCTAAGTTGCCCCCAAACTGTAACTCTCGAGGTTCAAATCTCGAAAGAAGTACTTGTCTCTTGCATGGAATCCCTGCACATGATCTGTTTTCAACACCGTGGGATTTTTGTTTTATGGTTGGTCAACGAGCAGTTTGAGGGTGATGGCTCTAAGCGACGTACACTTGTCCTACTTACCAGAGTCACCAGAGCCATGTCTGATTAGCCTTGGGCAAATGGAAGTAAACATCACGAGAAATATCAATTGACGTTTTGGATTAATAGCCCCGGACCACCAAGAAAGGAACCTGCCGACACAACTTCTCAGCCACACCTTAGCCTTTGCTCCTCCTGCAATCCTGGAGCCACTCCTCATGTCACGTGATTGGAGATTTATAGAAAAGCAAGGGGAACGTGCGGAACCGTATTGGAAATAGGCTGGGTGTGAATAAAGAAGGATTCTTTGTATTAAAAACACATTTGTCTATACCAGGATATATTTTCGTAAGTGTTCCTGAAAACTCTTGGCAACCCCTTGCAAACCCGGCCAGCATGACCCTGAGGATCCGGCTCTTTCTTGGTCAGATAAAGCTCATGGTCTGCACAATCATCTCTTAAATGCTCAGACTTCAACCTGGCTCATTCTTAAAGTTCAAGCTCAAAGGGGTTGTGTTTAGCCTTGCCTTAGGTTTGAAATTTCTATTTCCTTGGGCTGGGTGTGGGGGCAGGCAAGTCAGTGGCAAGTCCGAATTATGGATCAGGATCAGTCTAGACCATACCCGCTGCGCTCCAGTACTTCACGTCTGTCGCGATTTGGGCCTAAAAATTGGCACATATTTTTATGGTGTGAAGGGTTAGATGTAAAAACAAAGGCTTGTGGCAGGCCCTAATGGATGCTGGCATTGGAGCTTGGGTGTATGGTGCGGGGTTAGCCTTGTCATGTTGAGCTCTGAAGAGCAATGAGATGTTGGGCCTTGGGCTTTGGTGTTGTGAGCTTGTGAATTGGATCTTCTAGGCAACCATGCTCATCCTACGGAGATAGGCGCAGGGTGACAGGAGGGAGCTCTATAGTCTTTGCACGCACAGCCCAGGCTACCCGGACGTGACAGATGCAGAGACTTCAAGATTGAATGCGGTATTTCCAGAAATCAAATTCAAGCTTGGAATATCTAAGATCAGAAAATCCACACGCAAAAAACTCTCAAAAGCCGAACCATGCCTGACATGTTCCAAGCTCGAGGGTCTGACTACTCTTGCAAATGCTCAGAATCCCTACCTCCCTCTAGAGGGGGCCTGGCTGAGTAGTGTTTGTTGAACATGCCAACCGAACACTAACGCTTAAAAAATGAATCCGTGCGCACGGATGTGTGTGTGTGTATGTGAATGTGCGTGCTTTTGGGTCTACTCCTCTTCTCTCCGAACCCACCGCCGATCACAGAGACGTCTTGCAACAATTTTGCATACCCATCTTAGTGAGGTCTGGCTGGGGTGGGCAGGTATTGAGGGCAGGCGGCTATCTGCGGGCTGCCAAGCTGTCAGAAGAAAGACAAGCGAAGCAAAATCCCGATGCCCTCCCTGCTCTACAACCTGAGATCCTTTCCGACCGTGACGAATCTGTTTCAAAGCTCCGGCGTGTGCAGCCGTGGCACTTGAAAGACGGCCGGCTATCTGTCAGCTCGGTGTCATCGTCACTGTCGTCGCGTCGGCGTTTCGGCATGGCTCTAACAACTGTTGCAACACAGAGCCCTGTGCTAAATTGGAAACCTAACGCTTGCATTCAACCGTCTGTTCACTGTGCAGAATTCATTCTGGCAATTAAGCACTTGCCCGTCTAGGTATGCGCTCGTTGCAGGCAGGGCTGCACTTTGCAAAGTAAACCCCAGGCCCCAAATCCCGACGTACAAAGTGTTCCAAGAATCTGAAGTTGCGAACGCCAATGCTAAGTTTGCTAGCAGACTCAGGTTGAAGTGCAAGGAACCTGCCTTGCTGCAAGCCGGGACATGAAAGAAATGCATGGGCATGGTTTGATCATATTTGGGTGCTTAGGGTGCGGGCAAACTCGTCAGCGGAGCGCCGGAGCATCAGCATGAATACTATCTTGGACCCTAGGCCCACATATCCGGAAGCACTGTCGGGGTCACCATTAGCATAAACTTCTACTACACCTCGTGTAGGACAGGCAGACACGTTTGCAAGGTCAGGCTAACTTTGCTTGAGTTTTCTATTGTCCTCCAGCTCAGGCAGCACTTCAAAAAGCGTGCCACTGCGGACATGTCCACTTTTGCCTCTGCCATCCAAGCGCCAGAAGAGAGGAAGCCCGCAACTTGGGAGTCCGATGCAGTTTGGGGTCTTGGTCTGGGGGCCTGAGCATAGGTGCACGCCGAATCGCTTCGAGTCTAACATGACTACCCGCTGCATGGGCTTTGGAATCAAGCGACCGTTTCCATCAGTGACTCATGAGGACGCACGCCCTTGCAAGATACGTTCCATAGTTCTGAAGTTCGATGTTGCCTTCTCCTCGTGTTCAATCACCAAACATCAAGCAGGGGTCAAGCTCTGCTAATGGCTTCCATGTGAGTCACTGATGCCATGGGGTTCTTTCTATGTACAAGCTAGTCACGATGTCCATGTTGCCACCATAGACACAAAGAATTGTTATTGGCCCGCGGCACGGTTGAAGGTCGCAGACACAAAGCCACGCCTGCCTTTACCCTCCCAATCCTCACCCGTCCCCAACTCTCTTGTGCGAAAGCCTTTTTAGCTGGCAATGATGTGAACCTTTTCTCAGGAGCTTCGTTCCCTACCTACCGCCAACGGAGATTTCTATAGAGCCCTCAAAGAAGAGATCATTACCCAATACGAACTCACGCATACTGGCGGGGAAATCATTCAGCACAAGGTGACATCACCACTTCCGCAGGCGCCGCTTCGGGGGTGGAGACAGGCTCCTAGATGGCCAACGGGGGACTTCTCAAAACTTTGTCGTGGTTGTGGGTGGGCTTGCTGATCTGAATTCTTGTCTTTGACGGCAAAGTTCTAGAAAGTCAGCTTGAGCATAGTATTGGAGCCCATGTACAAAATCAGCGGGACACAAGAGGGTTGTTGCCGAGGTTGATTTGGAAGAATAGAACTCCATTTAGCAAAGAGGCCTCAGTTTTACGCGCCACTTTTGCACAGAACCTTCTACAACTTGGATTTGGCAGTGATTCAGGGCCGCAAAGCCGGTTCACTATACGGCGATCTCGAGAAGTTCTCCACCCTGACCAGGCCTAGCAACACAGCTCTGGATACCCCTAACCTCTCTCCTGCACACTCAGCTCGTTTAATCACAATTGTGGCATAGAAAGGAGGGACTGAGCCCTATGGGTTTTATCACGGTCACCTTGTCAAAACATTGCCCAACACGGACCTTCTTCTGCCACGTTGGAAGGAGAAACCTTATCCGCGTGACGACGGTTTTGCACAATAAACGTTTGTTCTGAGGCACTATACATATGGGCTTTTCTCAGACTTGTTGGTCCCGCAAATACGTTCTGTACTGCGGCAAGTACCGCTTTGTCAAGATCAGGCCCCCATGTCTATGCTCTTGATACTTCGATTTAGTCCATTTTCAAAAGCCTCGTCTAACCCTACTAAGAGTTCCTTCCGAGTTGCTTTCTGGCGCCGGCGCACCCGACGCTTCACTCGTGCTGGGGGTGGCTCCTATCAGCAAATTCACTGAGAGTCTGTCAGATTCGGGGGATGTATGGGCATAATTCGGATAAAAGACTATACATATAGGCTGACATTGGGACTGATTTGCCTTCACAGAGCGGAGATGAGGCACACTGCTCTCAGGGACTACGGCCCATTTCTGAATTCCATAGCCCCTGAGCCCTAAACCAGTGACTCTTGAAGCTATAGCTTCAGGAAAACACATGCAATGCACCGAAGTTCGGATTGCAAACCACACGCTGGCACGGTCATCGCAGCCTTAAGAGTATGTCACCCAGTACAAGGGAGCCTTCTCCAAGTTATTCACAACCTACCCGCTACAAGCAAAGACCCTCAGTCTCAAACTCAGACTGCAAATCCAATCCTGCAACTCGTGAATAGCTGCTGTTGGCTTTGCAGGTGAGGATTCCAGATACTCGTGGCTTCGAAAAACTGAAGGCATCTTTATTGTTTCCTTGGGAAATCAAGCCGATGTCGGACCTCAAGATTAACCCCTGAGGCGCACTGCTACTTCCAGTCCCTTGCCAACCGAACAGCCACACGAGCCACACGAGTAAACAAAGGCTCAAACGTCCTGGGAGGCTTGACCGTTTGAGCGGTAGGTGCCTAGGATGAAAAGCTTGTTGGTCTAGATAGGCTTGTGGAGCCATATGGATTGAGGTGCTGGGATGAGCCGATTTCAGGGCCAGCTTGCCGCGTGCGTGGCCTATGCTGGTGGAAGCATGTAACTCAAACTTAGAAAGCAAGATGGACGGAGGTTGCCTTTGACAATGTTTTGCATATGATTGTTGATTCCAAGGACAGTTGCTGACTGGTGAAAGTTCCTTCCACCCAAAGACCAGAGAACATTTAAAGCATACCACTCTGAATTCTGACGCTCAACATGCCCAAGCTCAGACTCTCAGACTCCGGCAGCTCATCCTCAAAACACGAGAGGCTGCGACTATAGTTCTCTAGCCGATGAGCTTACACCTGTAGGCTCGAGCTCTGCGCAATGACGATTAGCCTAAACTGCGGTAACAGTCTGCAGAAGAGGTTCCACTCACCTGCCCAGCATCTCCATTTTCACAGATGGACAAGTCCTGACAAAGCTGCAAAAGCTTGCCAGAGTCCTTGAGTGTTGGAAGTCCGCTACAATACACACACGCCTCTCCTGTAGAAAGTTCATAGACTGGAGCAGACGTACGAGATGTAACTGCGCGTGTCTTCCCGATTTTTCGATTCTAACTCCTGAAGGACAACCGCTGTGCGGTCCCTCTATATGACTCAAAAATAAGGTAGTCCACGGACATATTGGTGTCCCCATCGCTTCTTGCCACAGGAGCTGCAGGTTTGGAGTTGGCATGCTGGGCTTCATGGTTGTAGGCTCCCCAAGATAAGGTGCCTTGCAGTCAAGCTTAGAATCCAGTTTCCACTTGTCCACCACATTGGGGCTTGGTTCTCGCTAGTTCCATGAAGCCCGTGCTTCTGACAACAAGAACTTTGGGGCATTCATCTTTGAATTTCGCATTGGCATCGTGAATTCACAACTTGCAGTTCTGATCTACAAGCCATAAGCCTTCCAAATGATTCAGCGAAACAGTCAGCATGTCTGCTCCTGAAGGATTTCAGAGTCGCTCTCTGCATCCCAGCATTCCTGCAGGCATGGAGCTTTCACGAGTCTCTAGTTATGGCATGCATAGGGATCCGGAGGAACTGGATTTAGCTTTCTGGGATAAGAGGCGTAAGACTCAGGTCTGGGACTTTCACAGCTTGCGCCGCATCAGTCGCGTCTGCATTCAACATTTTGGATTGGTGCCCCGGGCGTCCTGGTAGAGCATGTCCTCCAATATGCGCGTCCGGAAGGGCACCGCGCTCTTCTCCTCTGTAAGCTGGGATTGTGTGCGACTCGATTTTTGCTCTGCTGCCTTTTCCTGTAGAACCTGCTGCAATGAAAACTTCTAAGACACCCAGACTTGAACCTCTAGCACTGACCCCCATTTGTAACCTGAAGCATGGCGATGGGGTACCAGCTTTACCTCTCCAAGCGCGGCTTTTGCAATCGTACTTCTTCTGTGCTGGCTATCCCTTACCCGGGAAGGCCTCTGCGATAGGCAGGCACAGGATCATGTCCTGCAATTATTGATGGAAGCGCAGGCATGAGCTGTTCAATCTGCAATGACGTCGCTGCGATCGGCAGGCACCAATTCAAATTTGTGGCCGCCGCAATCGGGCTTGGATAAGGCTTAGGATGATAGATTGCCAAGAGAGTGTTTTGAGCGACTTATACAACTTAATCATTCACGTTTGAATGCTGCAGAGAGCCTTTGGGCCATGTTCTCAAACTGTCTTGCTGTTGGGATGATGATGAACGGACATAGGTACCTGCGCTGCATTCGGATAAACAGCCTTTCAGACCCGCTTGTCCAGAAGCAGCACCGGCGAAGGCAAAGAAGGAAGCCACAGGCGTTGCAGCTGACGAACCTCAGGCTGTAGGACGGTAGGCAAGCTGTGATTCCTGATCTCAGAACTTTGAACACAGGAGTTTGTGCAAACATGCGCCTCATGGAAACATGGGAAGGTTGAGAACAATTCATCCTACGAGGACAGGACTTGGAATAGCAAGGGTTGTTTGAATCAGGCTCCCTTGCGTGCTTGCTAAACTGGCAAGGCTCATATGCGGGAAGTTAGGGCTCAGGTCACAGATCCGAAGTACTGCCTTGAAGGCCCGGAACTGTTCTTGATTTCAATCCTGGACTGCTTACATAGAATCCTGCTGCAATCCCTCCACCGTAACACAAAAAGCAGTAGCATGCAGAGCTTGTTTGCCCCCGAAATTTCATCCTGATCTTCAAGATCTGATCTACAAACGCCAACGGCTAAATTACTGAACGATAGGCCATGAATCTTGCAAGGGCCGCATTGCATTCCTGGGACCACGGCCAAGTCATGGTCAACCCAGTACTTGGCTTCGTCCTGCAGCGGAACTTGAGGTTCATAGTGGCTGCGGGGATGGATGATTAGGATGATTAGGATTTGGTGTTCCGGTGAGGCTCGAGAATCATAATTTAGGGCTGAGAGTTCGGGGTTCATCCAAAATCTCAATTTTAAGGGAAAGTGGCACAGGAGCATGCGAGCATATCCTGATAACGACCCCAAATCTTTTGCGACAGGAATCCAGACTGTGGCTTTAACAGGATCGAGCTCTCAATCTCTTATCATGTCCATGAGGGTTCGAAGCGTGAGCAGAAGTCGCGCTGCATCAAAGCTTTAGATGTCATGCACAGCAGGAATACGAAAACCTCACAGTGGGGGCATTAACAGAATCATGGAACTTTGCGGATCCGCCTTCTCTGTCTGGAAAAGACAACTGCTACGATGTTGTAAAAACAAGATCTTCACTTTGCCACCTTCGTAGGCCAGAGCCGATGCTGGATGGAAAGGAGGCCAATGCCCACAGTTACACATCCTTCATGCTACGGATTCCAAGAAAAGTTGTCCGTGCACAAGATAGGAGCCTCGAGAAGCACGAGCTAGTTTTTCCTCATCCTCTTAGCAAAAATCTCCTACTACCCAATCTACAATTTGATGCATATTTTTTTCAGCCCAGTACCTCGCATTAATTGAGTAATGTCATGATTAGCAAGCCGAGGCTCCTGGGACAAGTCTGTGCTTCGGTGGCCGAAGAATTCGACAAGGCTCGTTTCCGCTCCTCCTGCTCGTTTGGGTGCTGGAATGGTGAAATAATCAGCGGAATTTGGGATGGGTTGTCACATAGCTGTACCAGGAATATGTCGGAATGATACTGGTAACTGCGCGCGCTCCCGTAATAGGCGTGAAGCTGCGCAAAATGCTCCTCTTCCAAGGCAAGCACAACCAGAAAATGGCCCATAAATTTAATGGGCTTGTTAGGTGTGTGCAGGCTGGTGGAGCTGGACTTTAATCCTTTCGCCCTCCTATTAAAGGACTCCCCCGGCAATGTATATACTCCGAATCCTATGTAATATCCTATTTAATATTGGGGGGGGGGGGGGGGNNGGTGGAGTTTTTGACGTAGGACCCGAACATATAGGGGGTTTATAACAGGATCCTATTGAAATCTAGTGAAAAATGAGACAAGAGTCGATTGAATTGAATAAAACGCCGACTGAACATTGAAATCGTAATAACACCCAGCACCCACCAACAGATTAAAAGCCATCGGAATAAGTAAACCGTATCATGTAAAATGATTTCAAAAGTGTACTCGAACCCATTAGAATCAAACTACATCTAATTATCCATTAGAATCAGTTGAAACCTTATACACACTTCAATAAAATAACTAAATCGACTTAAACATTGCAAGAAACCCAATTACAATCGCGTCCAGATTTTATATACACTCATTAGAACAACCATGCAAAACAATCAACATTTAGGAAAGCAAAGAGATCCCCAATCCTGAAGTCGTGCTAGGGACCCCCTCCTAATCCAGAGGATCCGAGCCGTAATTACCTTTAGTCTTGGCCTTTTTTAAAATAGTAGTCTTGGGGGCAAATATCAGAATTTGGAATTCTGGGGAACCCGTATTTTATATTATGGTGGGTTCTAGTGCGGTGAAGCGATTAGAAGGTTGAAAAGGTATAGGCTTGCAGACATGGGCCATCGCTTTCTGTCACTTGCACTGCTTAACCGATCATTGCTGGTAGGTTGAGGACTCCCGTCAGCGCTGCTCTAGGGCTCGTAGAGGTTTAAGGCTAAGATTTCTGTAGCCACTTGAAACGTGGGCGTCTTTTAACTTCAGTCACAATAATGAACTGTCCCCGGGCAAGGACGAAACCCTGAAAGCAGGATCTCATTTTGATTTGCACTCAGACCTACGATTTGATTTGGGGGAAGGACCTGTCAGTTTACCGACGTCCTAGGAAGTGATAGCTTTCAAAAAGAGGAGTCACAACAATGAAATTCCAAGCCGATCAATCTACTCCTAATCCTACCCTTCTCCTTCCCCCTACTTCCACCACCAGAGAGAGAAGCTCGGGCCCCGGAGAGCTCATTTTTGATGATCCCTCTTTTCGCAGAGCTTTGTTTTGAGATCCGTCCGGCTCCAACTCGGGGCTTCTCTTAGAGCCGGCCTAACATGAATTACTGTGAATGCCTTGACCACGAAACCTGCCTGTTGACTCGAACTTGAAACCTCTGCGCTCTTAAGGCTGAGAACCATACGTCCGTATACCTCTGACCCTCGACGTAAACCCGTCTTCAGTTTGCAAGCTGAGGCTGAAGCCCCAAACTCAAGTCCAAGAAAGCTTGGAGCCTCAACCCTGGAACCTTTAAAACCATCTTGTCCTAGGCTCTGAGCGCTGATGTTGAGGCTCATCCTGGCCACATCCTCTCAGGGCTAGAGACTTGAGCGCTGCTTGGGGAATTCTCCAAGTCGGTAACAAGGAAGTATAGGAAACCCAACTCTGCATAGCGGCTGTGCATGGGCTTGAGACTTTCCAGTGGAAGCGAGGACATGTGCATCTGGGAGTCTTGGGCTTATAGCTCAAGATCCTTGATCGTCACCCCGAACGGACCAAACTGCAGTCACAGTAATGTTGCGCTAAGACCTCTCGGACTTGCACAGAACAAGGACCAACACCCTGCAAGAAGCTTTTGGCCATACTCGATATGGACACCCTTCAGCACGTCTGCGCCTCCAACCCAGTGCAGTGTTGTGGTTGCAGGGAAGCCAATACAGAAATTAGGCTAGCCAGTTGAAGATCTCTGTGAGGTCGATGTCAACGACTCAACCTCTAAAGAAAAAAGCCTCAACATCGCAACCAGCCCCCTTCAACGCACCCTGACAAAAGGCCACCTCGGAGAGTTCCCCGCGATAGACTGAACGGAGCCGCCAGTTTGAGACCTGAACAAGAAAGCACGGGGTGTGCAGCGGATCTGGAGAAGCTACAGTAGATCAGGGAACATGTGTAAATGATGAGTCAAGTCTTGGAGCAGTTGCCAAGCTTCCATCTGGCATTTGCTGCTAGGTGTGTTGAACACTTGTGATACGTCGCCCACTAGCTCTAGGCAGCGCATTGTTGCTACAACTGTGCCGGGGCAGCACCCCAATGCCCTGTTGAACCCTGGCCGCACTTACCCCGCCTCCTGGCGTGAAACCTCTATGCTTGCGATGTGTCAAGTAAAACCAAACTCATGCGTCTTGGTGGAGTCAGCCAAGCGACAACGAGACGTAGTTCAGAGCGATCTTGGCCAGGCTTGGGCTTGCAACTGTGAATATACACGAGCTGTGTGTGGACGATCCTTCTCACTAAGCTTGTTGCCCACTTGTCCCGTATCGTTGCCCATTTTTTCCTAACAGTCAACACAACGGTCTGCCTGTGTCTGTATAGGACCCCTCACCACACGCACGAGCTGAAAAAAAAAACCTGTCATGTATTCCATGGGCTGCTGGCTGCTGGCTCATAAGTCATAGGTTGCGGTTCGGGTCTTGCAGTGCAAGGATTTCGTAGAGATCATGTGAGGAGCGAAACGATTCCCACCTCCAGGGGACGTGTAGGGCAAGCCTCCAATGTCTCGACCTTGGCCTGTAGAAGCCCCAATTGCTGCGCAAAGCTGTGCCAAAGCCCTTAGGTGTACATGATCTACTGTCGAGAACATATTTGGAGCGCCTCGCTCCCTGCTCTGCCGAGTGGCAAGCCATGCATGTCCGCGGCCTGAATTTCGTTTCACAGGGTTGCGTAGCTTGGTCGGCGCTGAGGTTGGGGTCAACACAGGGGAGGCAGACGATGAAGGATGCGCATCGAGGCTTTCGAGTGATTTGGACCTCCATCCGCTGTTCAAAAGGGTCAACCTCTCAGAACTGATAGGGGAGCGAGTCAAAACCAAAGGCTCGTAACAAGGCCGCGGCCCACGCATAACAAGCGCGCGCCTGGCGCGACAAGCCCTCCATTACAACGAGTATTCTAAGTGTTTTATAGCCCCGCGACAAGGGGTATGTAACAAGCGCCGCGCTTCAAGGGTATGTAACAGAGGCTTGTCCACGCGGGCCATCGGGCGCGGGTTTCGACTGAGGTGAGACGAGGCCCGCAACAATTCGTAGTGCATTGCTATCTGGTACACTCTGGACATCGATGGGGACTGAAGGGTTCGTGCTGGCCCAGGCCGGACCTGTTGTGGACCAGTCAATTAAGAGGGACCCAGGTCGAGACTGAATCCTGACCGCTTCAAAGGATCCTTGGCTACCAACCTGTTTTTCGAAGCTGCTTCAAGAAACAGCCCTGGCCGAAATGGGGCTCATTGCATGAAGCGATCTTTTCTCCCAAACATCCCTGCTCTAAAGCCAGAAGCAATGCATGAAAGACAGATCCTCAAGCCTGGATTGTGCTCCAGGCCCTTGGATAGCCCCAGCAAACCCTCGACCGCATCCCTCAGAATAGGCACTTGCGAGCCAAAAGGCGCCACTTCACCCTCTGCTATCAGTTTCGACGACTCGGCGAGCCTTAGCCAACCACGCGCGGCACCCGCCGCAAGTAGGACGTTGAAGTCCAATGCATAATGACACGCACAGTTTGATTGCAAATCTGGCTCGACCCAAAACCCTCAACAAATCTCTAAGCATGAGAACGGTTCAAATCCACGGGGCCCGCGCCGCTCCGTCGTCCGCTGTGCACGACGCAGCTGCGCAGTGAGTTTCTCCACCTGCACCGGTTCTGAAAAGCGAGCTTAAACAGCTAGGCCGAAGAAGTTCGATCTTCTTCAGGTCTGAAAGATATCTGTGACATCCTCATCCGTACAGCAGCCTCTCGCACGACCAGTCGGTAGTTGTCAATACCTCAGTGCACGATAACTCCTGGAGTTGGACTCTTCAACGCAACGGTGGACATCGGATTTGTTTTGAGTGACGAAGCCAAGGGCTCGGGCTAAGGCAAAACTTGCGTGCTTTGTAGCTTTTTATCATTGTGGCCTCTGCCTACTTCCGGTCGCGCGTGGTGGAGACTTTGAAAATGTGCACAAGTTTCTTGGCATTGACTCAGGTTGCATTTTAGAATATTGTTTTTGCAGTCCTGAGACACATCGGAAGTTAGCACTAGCATATCAATGAAGGAGCACACCCATCACAACTAGCATTCACATTTCCACCGTGAACAAAGTTGACTTGATTTTTCTCAGCAATCCTTGGTCTGAAGCCTCGTAAAGAACCTGAATTGGTACCACAAATGCGGCCAAACCCATGTCAGGAGGAAGATCAGTTAGCCCGATGACCTCAGCTGCATTTTGCCTGAGACCCTTTTGCTAGCCCCACCATTTCATGATGGACACCCGAAAATCAAGAGCACATATAGCTCAATTGGCGCGACCCAAAGAGACTGCTTTAGTAACATGAGGTGCAACATCTTCAAAAATACTTCTCATCACTAAGAGTGCCAAGGCTTGAAAGCACGACTGCCAAGTGGCGCTTTTGCTCACCAAGCCAATTGTCGATGCACTGATGCACTACCTCTTGTCTGGGTGGGGGCGAGGTCTTGGCAATAAGCTCTGAGAGCCTCGAGCGCAGCAGACAAAGAAGTCGTGTTCCACCCTTGATTCTTGCTGTCAAATTGCGATAGTGTCGGGATCAAGTGCGGCTTGACAATCCGTACAAGAAGGTAGTCTTGGTGGCTCAAATCAAATTCAAGAAAGCACCGCCAGTCAGATTCAAGATACGCTATTGCGAAACTAAACCGTTTCATTGCTTCATTCAGGGTCATAGAAACCAAGGTGCCCTGTCCGCTAGGTCCCAATTTGTTTCGACTCTTTTCTTTGACCAAGGCACGGGAAGGAAGTCTTCCCCAGCGATGTCTCCGGGCGTCACCTGCCAGGGCGCGCTGCCATACTCCCATTGCTCTGGACGTGATGAGGAGGAGCAGAAGGAGACAGGCTTCAGGGAAAGAATCTTGCTCAAGTCAGTGGCTATGGCTGGGGCTTAGGCTTGATTGATCCCTTCCCATTTTTAATGATCTCCCATCCACGAAGCAAACACTTTTCGGGATGCCCGTAGATATCCTGAATTGACTGCACAAGCAGAGGTTGAATTTTGCCAGAGGAGGTTTGATTGTGGAGACTTAGAACGAGGCTCCATCACTCCAGAGGGAGACGCCCAAAAAGAGGATTTGCTTTGCGTTTGAGACTGCTGAAATGTAATCCTAGTTCAACGGGACCCTTGTAGCTAAGACCCTGCCTGATAAGAATCTATTTTCAATGTCATCACTTCCAGGGCAAGTTGCTCATCATTGAGCGGCGGCAATGGCAAGTTCTGTAGAAGGGCTTGGGCTTGCCCCTTCACTCTCAAACGCTTGGGGCCTCAGTTAGAATTAGAAGGTTCCTGATCTTCCTGGAACTGGCGGTACCTGCATCGTTCTTCATAATACCCACTGAAGCCCCCACCTGTGTAGTATTTCCCTAAAGCTGTATGCAAATGACGTGCCCAAATTGCACTTGCAACGCCTGCCTCCTGCTCCTGAGGGTTCGGCAGCTCCCGAGCTGCTGCGTCAGGTGCCTGCGACTGTTAGACTCTGCACAATCTAAGAATTATCAGGAGGTTTCGCATGGCAACTACATGCATGCCTGAAGCAGAGCGGCATCCTTGATCGAGGGCGGCATTTGTTCATGTCTGACATGTGTGTAGAAACACAATCTTACCGAAACATTGACCCCTGCTTTGGACTTCGTGCCTTGGCGGATTAGACTTCAAAAGCTACACGCGCGGAGGCGGTCTGAATCAAGTCGTCAAGAGGCGTTTACGTCCCTGTGTTGTGCTATGAATATTTGGAAGCTGAGAACGTCCTTCGAGACCCGTGCACGAAAAAATGTGCCACATCTTGCAGAGCTTTCGCAAAACCACAAAACTGCTGTTTTCTGCAGATCATATTGCTTTCAACATGCACGTGTGCACATTGGCACGCCTACATCTACAGTACGCCTGCATGTACATATGTGCGCGCACAAATACATGTACATATACATGTATGTACACATGCACACAAGGGTTTAGATAAGATCTTCGTAACTGGAGAAACTTCAAAGAGCTGTGTAAGCCTCCGCGTCCATCGAAGCGAGGTCCACCGAGGGCGGCAGCTCCTGGCTGATGGTCAATGGTCGCTTGTATGAATGCTTGCAAAAAATGCGGGACTTGCTTGACGCGACCCGGGAACAAGTTGTTCTTACGTAGAGATGAAGCTGCCGATGCAGAAATCTACTTCTAGCCCGTCTCATACACAAGAAAGGTCGGGGCATGACATCTTTTGGATTCGTTTTTGTTGGGGCTTAGGATTTGGGGGGCACCTTGGCTTCACATTTGTGATCTCTCAAGTGTCCATCCTTTGCCCTCTGGATCAGAACCTCCAGCGGAGGCAATCCACAAGCGTCCCAGGCCTTCAAGCGCAAAAGCCAAAGCGACAAGATATCTCCGCCAGTGCCTGAAGTTTCTGCAAGCTTGCCCTGTGCTAGAGATGTCCTTCCAACAGTGCAAGGCCTGATCCAGCAAGTCTGCGCGTCATCAAAAAAACTCTATGAAGAAGCTACCACCACATGGACCTTCCTTGGGATGGGAGGTCGCGGCACATTGACACGTTGCCATGGAAGGCCCAGCCAACAGCAATGCCTCTATGTATACACTGGCAAAATCAAACATGCCTACGGTATCAGCCAGCACGGATGGCACGTAGACAAGAAACGTCGCCGCCCACAAAAAATCAAGCCCAGGTAAAAAGCCAGCATATCCCGAGTAGTTACAACGCTGTGGAAGCTGCTTCTTCGTAAACGCTGCGTTCTGTGGTGCGTCGCAACTTGTGAACATGATACAAGTACCTCGCGAATGAAGCAGATGCTGACGCGTAGTCCGTGTTTCCCATCCCACGGGTCTCCTCGCAATCCATATCCCTTGTTTCTGCAGCCATTGGTGCCCCGAGAAGGAGGAGCAAAGAAAGGCTGGTAAGCTGCAAGGTTGACAGTCTGGAGAGAAGGATGCGGAAGAGGTGCTTCTCTACGCTTTTTTTGTTTAAGGGGCTTGCTTTCCAGTGTCTATGGGTCTTTTGGATTTCGGCACAATGCCTGAGACGCTGAGTCTTCTGGCTGACTCGAGGTTCCATGGCTTGCGGGGTCCAAACCAGGAAAAGTTTGCAATTCTTCCGGGGGGGTTGGATAGCTTGGTTCCTCAAGGTGACTGGCATCCCCGAGCTGCTGTCTGAGCCTCAGCTCGCGGGTAGAAGGTTCCATGAATTCAGTGCGAGGCTCCATAACCCGACTTTTGTGCCAAAAAGGGCTGCAGATGCGGCATTGCTGTTGGCTGCGGGCTTCGAGATTCGAGTCCGGGAGCTGTTTGTTGGGGCGTGAGGGAACTATCAATTGAGAATGAAAGCATGACGTGATTTGCTTGAGAGCTCCGCGTCAATCAGATGCAATCTTCCCGAGTAGCCCTATGTCCTCTTTGCTGTGGCCTAGCCGTGAGCTTACACGTGATGCGATGAGCTGTACCAACAAGCGCTCTTGGCAAATACTACATAATACCACCTGAGGCCTTGACATCCTGAAATGATTTCTTATGGTACTCTCAATAGACTCTGCTGAACCTTTCCCCTAAACATGATACCTGAGCTGCCAACAGGTCAACCAACGAAATCTGTCGTCCGATGTCGAAGACGAAGAGGTGCCTGGACTTCTGCAGGCGTTTTTGAAGACGACAGCTGAAGCGACTTCGAACGAGCGGGCTTCTGCTTCAACTGTTAATGTGTAGTAAAATGGGCCCGAAACCGAATGACGAGAGAACGCCTCATTGCTGGCAGTTCATCCCGCATATCTGGCCAAGGAAACTACAACCTGGAAGTGAGTCCAGGATGGCCCCCAACAAGTTTGTCTGCAGTCTTTTGTCATGCCGTGCGACAATACCTCACAAGTGGCTGGTATAGTTCTCTGAATACAGCTTGCATGATGGTCTATTGTTGGACAAGCATGGAACTGTCATCAAAATAGGCCAAAATCACATGACAACATGAAACTCCTAAATGCACAGGTCAAATCCATCAGTTCCGCCAGCGAATGACTCCTTGATCCTTGACGCTAAACGCATAGATGAGACACCGAGACCGTTTGCACACCCTCCAGGATCCCCAACGGTATGCCTTCTTTGCAGAAACAAGAACCCAAGAAATTCTTGACAGTGGCCTGGTTCTGCCAGGGACCTCGGAAGGTCTTGCAATCTCCTGGCTGCTGCAGATTGCAAAAGCCAGCATGGCTGTTAAGAGTGGAGAAGGCTGCAAATACGGGGCTGCAGTTGGCTGTGGGCAACCTAGACAGCTGCAACTAGTATTCAAAGTTGTCAGGGTGACCACATGTATCAAGTAACGTCTGCTTCAGCAAGCCACCGTGTAGTGTTCTGGTTGTTCATGGCCAACCTTTTTCCTCTAGGTCACTGCCAATTTCAGTTGTTTCTCCCCCTGTGCCACGGCCATCCAGCGCGAAGCGTTTGATTACATCCAAGCTAGCCTAGAGCCGAAGCAAGCGGCACATAGGACCATCAGACATCAGCATCTACGACAACTTGTCTTCGCAGTCTTGCTGAACCTTCGGTTTCTGCTCATGCGCCAGCTGTTGTGCTCGCTGCATGTTCCTGCTGTGCTTCTGCTGCAGCTCAGTCTTCTCCTGCCATGGTTCGCCGCTGTGCGCTTCTTTTCCGCTTCATGGTGTCTTCGCAGCATCATCTCTGCCGCGTCATGTAAACTTTCAATCTGCTTCTTCGCCTCATCCTTTGCCCTGTCATGCTGCCTCTGCATCTGCTCGCTTTCCACGTCGCTATGTCTCTGCATCTCTTCCTTTTCCACATCATCCCGCTTCCGCATCTGCTCTCTGTTAAGCTGCTAATGTCTCCGCACCTCTTCCTCTGCCACGTGGCAACTAATCCGAAAATTCTTCCTTCTGACCTCCCAGCATCCTGTCTGGTCCTAATCCATCACGTGCCAGAGGTGCTACATTCTACATGCTGACCGCTGGAGAAGGAGTGGAGAAGCTTTCAACTGACCCGCCAAATTATGCATTTGTCTATGACAAGACTCATCCCAACCAAAATGGTCACACTGAACCCGGCTCTATGGCTGCTTCATTCACTACTTGCAAGGCTTGCACAGGTCTGAGTAGTTCAGTTGCTAAAGTACATTCCCTTTGGAGTGGCGTTACTTGAGGCAGCGCGGCACAAAGCTCTGATGTTAAGAAAATGGTGCAGGTAAATATGAAAAAGGTGAGGAACATCTAGGAGTCAAAAAACAGGCCGCATGGCAATCCTAGCGCCTGATCTTGTATTGGCCATCCAACTGTGCGTGCCCTCCTCTAAGAAGAAATTTGTCATGTTGACAGGCTTCTTGCTTCTGGTAGTAAGTCCGCATAATGGGTCAACAAAGCATCGCAAATATCCTACAAGTGCATCACTCGTCCTGACACGTCATCCAAGCTAATATTCCGACAACGTGCTCAAAAAGGCAACAGTATCTTTTCAATTGCAAGAGCCCCTGCAAGCACTGTTGGCAACCTTCCCGTGTACCAGGGCATTGATGAGAGAGGACCTTGTGGGCCAGCTCGGGGAACTTTTTTTTGCAACCCCTTGGACTTTTACGTCTGCCGAACTTGGGTTTCGGGTAGAAGGTTCGCGGTTTGGGATGTGGATTCGGGATGTGAGCTCGAAATTGGGGACTGAGGGCTCAATGGCTCAATGTCCTCTTAGTGCACAACAAAATCGCGTTGGAGTCAGCATGACACTGAGACCAAACGGAAAAGCCAGGCCGCACATCCCAGTACCCTGAGCAACACAAATTTAAGCTGAAGGTTTGTATGAATCATGTCCCGAGCTGAGGCCTCAGAACACATCATAGTGCATGCTCTTGCAGCCAAAGGAGAGTGATTGTATACTCACTGCTGAAGACGGGCGAGGGCAGCATGGGTTCTGCATCAACATTGTTTTGGGAGTGCCAAAGGACATGTTAAGGAGGATCCTATATACATTGTTATCGAGGTCCCTTCCCTATGCGAGGCAGGAACTTGTTCTACTTGAAACACGAAGAAACCCTATGACCGTGAAAGCTACTCAGCCATGCGCATCGTTTTGAGAGATGAATTGAAACTCCTCCAAGAGAAGATGCTGAAGATCTGGGCTCACAGCTTGCCAACGTTGGAGCGCCCAACGAAGCAGACCTTCACTCCAACCATCACAAGAAATCAACGAAGGTGTAGCCATCATCAAGCAGACACAGCCCAAGTTCTTCACGAAAAGATGAACAATCTCTTCCCCAAACTGTTAGATAGGCACTGTCCTGCCCCGGTGTTAATGAAAATTCTCAGGACCCCTAACTTTTTGATGATCAGGAGAGTTTAGCTTGCCTGGGCCGGCGGTAGCCTCAGAAGCCAGTCAAACCTGTCAAAACTATTTCAAAATCCAGATCAGCACGCTGACTCCTGGATGTCAAACTCCCTAAAGGATGAAAAGCATCCCCAGACCCCTCTCCAAGCGGCAGTTCCCAGAGATTAGATCCTCCCGAATACACGTTTGGTGTTGATAGGCCTGATGCAGGGGCCCTGGTAGCGTGCTGAAGTACAGCTGTATGTGTAAGAGTTTTTCTGTGGGGTTTGAAGAGCTTGCGGTATGGCCGCAGCCTGCAAGTCAAGCAGACCTGGCAGGACAGCGACAATTTCGCTAAAGTTCCACAAAGCCAGACAATCCACCAGGTAGACACAGCGGTCATGAGATACATGCGGCAATTGCAACCACTGCCAGCCGAACTGGAACCGTCAAAGCGTTGCCTGCGGTATGCCCAGTTCAGGAAGCCGGTCGATGGTCTGGATCACCTTCACAGGTCCATCTGCAGGGGCACCGGATTTACGAGCCAAGAGAAGAGCCTAAAACAGAAGCTCCGAGGAATGAAAGTGCTGTAGTACGCCTGCGCAAGGCGTACAGCCATAGTCTCTGTACAGCAGGCCTGCCTAAGCTTCACTCCAGGCTGCTGACTTCACAAGAAAACTAGCAACTTTACGACAAACCTTGCACCTAATAGCTGAGAGGAGTTCAAATCCTCCCTCATCGCGGAACCATCATGTCCAAACCCCACACCCAAATCAAAGCCCGAGGCCAGAGCTATCACAGGGTGCGCAGCAATCGGGGCTCTGAAGAGCGTGTCGCCCCAGGCGCGCTGAGGAGGCCTTGCAAGAACAGCTACAGCAGCTACGGAACCACAGAGACTAGTATGACTACCAGCCAGTCCTACCCGAAACACTACTGCATTCTTTTCGCGTTATGATCACTAGAACTTTGTTCATGCGCGAATGTTCATGCTTGTAGTGGGAAGCCCAAGTAGTGAACCGATCACCCCTGGGTAAGCATTGCGGACCTTCGTCTGCCGGGGTTCCACTTTGCGTCTGGGCTCGTTTTAACACTTCCCACTTTGCATGTTTGAAGTCTGCCGTCTGCACTATCACGATTAACTTCCAGGTAGCTCAGGTTAAATCATGCCCATTGGGAAACTGCTGTCCCTTTGCTTTACAATTTCAACTGGATCACTACCGCTGCACTCGGTGTGGTTTAGTACTGCGGGTGTGCTGTAACTCTTAACCTGTGCAAACAGAAGCTACAGCGTGTAAGCATGAGCAAGAGCACAGACAGAATCAAGAAGTGGAGCGCAAGGACTCATCCCTGAGCAAAAGGCTTCAGACAACATCGTGGCATCTGTCGCGACATGACCGTCCCTCGTTTTCAAAAACGAAGCCATGATCCTTCTGAAAAAGCCCTGAATGACAGAAGGAGGCTGAGAATGTGGCGTCCACCACGGGGCTTGTAGTTCAAATGGCCCTTGCCCAAGAAGCAGTATGAGACAGCAGAGGGTTTAAGGTTCGGGGTTCTGGAGGCGGACGTTTCACGGTCAGGGCTCAACCGTAAAGCCAATCAGCATTATAGGGATGGAGCTTTTGGACTCAAGCTCCTCAACGGGGGGCTGACCTAGTGCTCAGCCTACATCAGCTGGTGTGTTCATGGCTATAGAAGAAAGACCTCCGACCTTAACCTACAGAATTCCGTCCTGAAGCCTGGAAGTGAGCGGTGGCCTAAACCCTTT
>CAJNIZ010038724.1:38177-65692 GCA_905231905.1 Symbiodinium pilosum | reverse complement strand
ACATAGACTTTAAAATCTAACAACCCCACAGCGAGGGTGGGGAACAATGTCGAAGCTCATTTGAGGCACCCTTCTACCATTGTTACACAAGGGATTGACGAAAATATCTTTTTTCAGGCTTCTGCCTCACGCAAAATGGTGCACGGCTTAGGACTTAGGTTGCCAGGTTCAAGGGCTTTGGTCCTGAGGCTTGAGGTTAAGTGCTTGTCGGATTTAGAGCTTCAGTGTTCAAGTGCTAGATTCATACCTGGGCCCTCAGTTCGGTGCTGTCCATATAGTGTGAAAAAAAAACTGCCTCGGCCCTGCCCAAAGGCGTCCAGGGGTTTGTTCCTACAGGAACACCCTGCTATCAGGGTGCAAGGTTTAGGGTTGCCGCTCCTCCAACCCCGTCCGCCCTCTCCCTCAGTTTATTCTTCATTCGCGCCACTCCACCGCAGTCAAATCCAAAAACAGCACCAAGCCTCAACCGGGATCCTAGCCGGAAGTGACCGCTACGCGCGCAGCCGGGCCAGGGCGCAAGGCGATTACAACCAAAGACATCTACCTGCGTAGGAACCGAACGAAGGCGTGTAACTATGATTTCAGGACCCCAGGCTACAAAAGATTTCCTCAGACAACCAGGCACGACGACCCACCGCCCAAAACCCTGAGCTACACACCTGCACCCTAATCCCTTCAAGTCTTACATCTCGAAACCCGAAAGCCCTAAAGCTGCAGGCTTTTACCACGTGAAGAGATCATCATCACTTGGCCAGCCGGAGGAAGGTAGGAATGGATCCCTGTATCAACAACATGGCAGTTGCCCTTGGTTTCTTCCATTCCCTAAACCCAAGCGGGCGCGCTGGATGGTCTCAGGAGACGGAAAAGTGAAAACCTCTTGTTTTCCCCCTATCTGAAAAAAAGGGGGGAGGGTAGGAGGGGTGTCCTGACTTCCACACTGTTTGCCAGGTTTTTTGCAAGGGATTTTTCAATCCGTGTGTTGTGGGCCCAAGGCCCCCTGGGAGGCCCAGGAGTCCTGGAGGCCCGGGCCCCAACCCAGAGCGCAGCAGCAACATCAAAGGCGGGTTGCGGGGCAACAGGGCTTGCAGTGCTGCAGCACCTTGGCAGCATCATACTCAACAGCAGGCGCCCAAGGTCTTGCGGAGTCGTGGCAGCCTGGCTTGAACAATCTCGTTGCGCCGACTGGTCCAACATGGGGTCCCACATGTGCTGATGATGCTTCTGTACAAGGCGTGTGCGCGCGCCTCGTACAGGAACATCATCAGCACAATTGGGACCCCGTTTTGGGCCGTTTTCAGTTAAACTAGAGAGAACCGGACCTTCCAAACCTAAAAAACATCACAGGTAGCAAGAACATATTTTTTTCGTACGTTTCCCTCAATCAGGAGCATCAGCAGGGCTGGGGTGGGCTTGGCTTTCAGATGATGGCTGGGTAGTCAGGGGGTGCGGCGGCCAGGCCGGCACTTGCGGCCAGGCCCTAAATTCATATTATGACTCTATATTTGTATGTTTTGGTTCTAGGGGTATCTAGGGGTAAATAGGGCTTTCGATATGCAGAAATACACCATGATTCATCATGGCATCTAGGGCTATATGCCACACACACACACACCTATACGGTTTTAGGGCTGAAGAGTAGAAAGGCTTTGGGCTGAAGAGGTTGAGGATATCAGGCTTGAAAGCCGTCAGAGACTGACGGAAGTCAGACGACCTTACGGCTACTAAGTGCAGCAATTTTCAAGGTACGCTGGTATCTAGTGGCATGCAGAAGTTTGTCCAGCATCTACAGGTAGTTCCTTCTTTTGTTTCTTGTTTGTCAGTGCCGGCCATATACTACCCACAGAACACTACCTGAGTCTTCAGTACAATGGACATCCCAATTTCTTGCAAGACCTAAACCCTTAAGGTGTAGGGTTTAGGGTTCAGGGTAAACCTTGAACGCGGGGTTGTGGGTGGAACAGCTCGCGCATCCTCGGCTTCCCATATACCTGTCCACCACGGCTAGTACAAGGACTGGGCTGCTGTCAAGGACCTCGTATTGAGTTACCAAAGAATCCCTGTATCCTTACACTATATCCCTATCCTGGTAACTTACTAAGTCCCTTAGCAGCCTTAGCAGTGACCCAGAAGACCCGGGTGACTCTACCACAGGGGCATAAATAATTCCAATGTCATGTTGAAGTCTGTTTGAGGTACTATATATAGAGAGAGAGAGAGAGAGAGAGTTGGTACCATAGTGTTGGTCCAGTGACCGGCAGCGGACAAGGCTTCTAAGGCGGCCTTCCCTGCGTGTCGACAACATCCCCAAACCCCAAAACCCCTAAACCTTAAGCTCTAAACCCTAAACCCTGCAGATTAAGCCACCCCGAAAACACGAGCAACAAGAGCATGCTTGAAGGTTCAATCTTAGCTAGATGTGTTGTTTTAAGTAGGACGATCATACTTGCAACCCAAAACGGTACTTCCAAGCCGCCTATAAGTTGCCATGAACCTTCAGGTGAGTTTGAGCACGGCATCTTGAATCACAATTCGAAAATTCTTTTAGGATTGACTACGGCGTCTGGGTAAAGATTCACACTGTTCTCTCCAGCACAAGTTGACAAAACCAAACTGCCTGTTACACAAGCGCCTTGGAAGCTGAAAGCGATCGCAAACACAGAGCGAATTAAAGCAGTTCTGTATATGGGTGGTTGTCAAAATTATGGTCCCTTTTTGGGTACCCTAAATATTAGGTGCCGTAGTATAATAGGGATCCCAAAAGGGACCATAATTTTGACAACCACCCATATGCAATCTGGTCCTCCTAAGGATGAATAGCAGATGTGGGAAGACTCAGACATGCTGAGTCGCGGCCTGCGTTTTGTATCTCTCCACCAAAGCTGTAGAGCCTTGGCTGCCAGCAAGCAATGCATAATGAGGATGGAGTCCAGGCACTACCGCACTTACTTGTGGCCCACTAGGAAGATCTATGAAACATCTGGCGTAACCATGCTTTGTTGACTTTGCTTCATCCCAACCTGCATCCAGTGACCCTCTAGATGCGCTGGCTTGCGGTCAGCCTTGGAAATATGCAGGATCCTCTACAATCTACAACTTTCAGTTTCCCTACGGCTGCCAATAGCCCAATGTAGGTTATACTTACAAGTTTTGGTGCCCAAAGTGTATTATGCATTGACTTTGAAAGCCCCAGGGTTTGCGTGTAAACAGCCTGGAACTTAACGAGTTGAATCAACTGCCCAAAGGCTGACCAGCATCATCCGCCCACGCGCCTTAGCTGAGGGTCCATTTTAAGGGGTCGCGGGTCTCAAGGCTTGGGATTTGCACACGTTTTTGGCCCAAGAGCACTCCTCCCTGTCTTCAAATTAAATGGTTCGAAGTTTCCGGCATCCCGCGGGTCGCCCCCTGAATGATCATCTTGAGCAGAATTCCTCAACAGTCTAGGTGAAGGCATCGCATCCGGCAGCCGTTGCTGGAGCCGGCCCCACATCCCGGAGATTGTCGCGAACAAGGCCGACTTTCTGTGAGTTGTCTGGGTTGCTGTTAAGGAACTTAAATTAAGTTACCATAATGGGTATATATAGTAAATAATAGGGTTTCCCCAATATATTAACTTAATTTAAGTTCCTTAACAGCAACCCAGTTATTCACTAAACTATGGTCTGCCAAGCTATGCGGGCGCCTGCTGTCGGTCGCCCAACTTCATAGTCTCATCATGTCACATGGGCTCGCATATGCTGTTCTTGGCGCAAACGAACCGTGGGCAGCTACGGACGCCTGCATAGCAAATGATGGGCCCTTGGCTGGGGCCTGGAGTATACGGCTTCGGGTTTACGGTTTGGTTGGGAAGGCTTCACCTATTTCAGGCTGCAAGGATGAATCAACCTTCTCGACTCTGATCAGGCATGTTGTCAGTAAATTTGTCGGTCGTAAAACCTACCATGGCCTGCCAGAAGGTTTTGAACTAACCCTGAACCCCTAGCTGTCAAGGCTACACTTGCCCTAAACCCTAACACTGTTAAAACCTCAAGTCAATCATGCTCCTCTTCCCGATCTGAAGATGATGGCCACACAGCCCTTTTGCCTGCACATCTTCACCCAAGGACCTCCTGATTTGCGTCTGGGCACTGAGTCCTAGGAGGTCCTGTGGGTGGTGTTGGCTGCCTGGGCTGCTAGAAGTGGGTGTCCATGATAACGCCTGGCCGAGATAGCACCCTTCCGAAAATCTACAATCGGGGGCTGCTCAGCTATAAGTCCTCAGTATTCAAGTTTGACATAGAACTCAAAATCTTCAGGGTTGCTGTTTAGGAACTTAAATTACGTTACCGAAGTATGGATCTACATTTATTCATGGAGTTTCCCTATTCTAGTAACTTAATTTAGGTTTCTTCACAGCTGCAGTGTTCTGGGGCTGCTTAATAAGAGTGCATCCCGAGGAGTTACCCGTCCCAAACATATAGGGGAGTTCTCAAGAGTAGGAGCCCCCCTTGGGCGTTACTATATATGACGATAAGGATTATCGTAGTTGGGGGTCTATATTGGGGTCCCCCGATTTTGGGAAACTACCATTTAGCGAGGCGAAACGTGGCCACAAACTGCCACCTGTCTTCAGTTAACGCACCTTTTCAAATCAATGCTTCCTGACTATGTGTGCCCGCATGAAGCACAGGGCACAAATCATTACCTTTGTATCGATACGTGTCAATGGGATGTAGCTCCCACTCCTCCCTAAAACCTAAGCCCTAACGCTGCCCCCCCAAGGACTCAGCCCTCCAATTTGTCCTGATCCTAAACTACTGGGGGGGGGGGCGCCACATTGTATACACTGTTTGGGATTGGGGTAGGCAAATAACAGCTGAACGCCCCAACTTGAGCTGGCGGAACGCTTGTTGCACGCAGCTTGTCCAGCCTCCGTGACAAGGTACCAGGCGGCGTAGGTGTCTGCAATCAAAAGGGGTATGCAAGGAACATTGTGGCATTCCATATTTTGAAGACGGAATCTACCTGGGGGATTCGGGGATTCAGGCAACTCATAGGCTTTCATAAATTGCAACAGCAGAAACACTAAAACCTTATCTTGCGAAAGGGCAGGGGAGTAATTCTACAACATGGCCGAACCTGTACGGTTGACCGCAAAAAGTGCAGCATAACCATACCTGCTGATTGCACCGTCTGATGTGTTTTTCCATCCGACCCTGCCCCAATATACTGTCAGTCATACTGTCAATCTGAGCTGTACTTCTCTTGCCGAGTGGAACAACCATCATGAGGTTGATGAGCAAGGTCAGATAATTTCTGACCGGCACCCCAAGATTGGTTCCAAGAAGAACAGATCTCATACGAGCTACAGTCAATATTTCCATATGTACTTAATGGGCAAGGGTCGTCACTAAAATAGGGATATCTTGACAAGATCTACAACGACCATCTCAAAGGATCCCAAATCACAACATAAAATAACATAATGGGCCCCCAGCAGAAAAAACATAATCCAATACTGGACTCTGAAAGCTGTTGGAGGCAAAGCCTAAGCATCCCTCAGAAAGCCCAAGCCAAACAGCACCCTAAACCCTAAACCCTAAACTCCAAGGCCCGGCCCTAAACCCTAAACCGTAAACCCCGAGCCCAAGGCTCTAAACCCTAAACCTCGTGAATTCCTGCCTGCAACCGCGGTCTGAAGCCTAGACCCAAACTCCCGAGCCACCGATTGTGAAAGATGAGAGCGGCTTTGATGCCCCACACCTCCAAACTCTAGGCTAATAACAGGATGTTGGTAACGCCAACCCCTGTAATCAGGACCCTGTGACTATTGTGGAACTCTTATACGTTCCTTAAAGTATCGGGGTTGGGGTTCGCAAAACCATGTTAATATGATGGGCAATACATCTGCCTTGGACGAGTTGAAAGACTGCTCCGTGCACGCTGGGAACAAACTGAGGACTCAGGATCCACTACTGTAGGGAACCTACCTCAAAACCCATATGCCCCCTTAAGTAGCTACAATGTGGCTTAGGGTATATTGCAGCAAGATCCCCGTATACCCCATATTTTCTCTCTACTTAAGGGGGACTATAAGCTGGAAAATGCTTGGGAACAGCTTGCTGAGTCATAGCAGCCAACTTGAGATGGCAGTTTCGCAAAACCCTCCAAAGCGCGCTTATGTAATAACCTCTGCCATCGCCTTTGTTTAGCATGCTTAGATACCCGCATAAGCCAATTTCCTCTGAGGCCCCGTCCTGTGGTTTCTCCTTGCACGGTGGCTGCTCAGGAACATGATTTCCCATTTATTTCCCTAAGCCGAAAGCGATTAAGTGTTTGGCAATATACCCTAAGCCCCAAATCCGTATATCGGGGCTTAATGAAAACTTAAGACAAAGCCCTCAAAGCCTAGGATAAGCCTCAGGGCTTTGCTGCAGCGTCTAGGTGGGCGAAAAATTACCAAAAAGCTGGGTTCAGGGGATATTGATATTGAAGGTACAGAACGGTTTAGGGTTCAGGTTCAAGGGATAAGGGAGGTTCAGAGGCTAGATGGACCAAGAAGAGCTCTAGCTACTTGCTAATACCCGAACTACTGAACCATACCCAAGTATAGCCTACAATTACTAACATGTTAGCTACTTTCCAAGCCATCTATGTACGGCAACCGATGTAGTGTAATCTGTGGCGTGAACCAAAATCTGAAAGAGTACTCCACACAACCTGGTTATCCGCTCAAGCGGGGTCCGCGCTAGGTTTCAAATTGAGGGACAAGGTTTTGGTGGTGCTTCGAAAAAACTTTCTGCTACTTCGCAGTGGTTTCAATCAAAAGGCACAACTTCGCTCAATGATCAGGAACTAGTTCAGGCATGCTTTGCCTGGATATCCCTTGCACACGCATCGACGCTTGATCTTGAACAGAGCTCTGGAAACTTGATCTAAACAAATATTGCAAGCCTGGAGTCTCAACTCCATTCTTCGAGAACAGGGAACAGACTTGCGTTGCGTGGATGGAGGAAGTTTTGCACCACCTGATACACCTCACGCCCCAATAGTTCCATTGTTTTGGGGCTTCTAAGTGCTGCAGGATTTTCTCCACCCAACGTTGTAGCTGATTCTTTCCCAAGTTGTCCACCTTCGGTTCAAGGCGGAGGCGTCGAACAGGCGGGCTTAAGAAAGCTTCAAATCTGAATCTTGCAACGGCTTCGCCAGGCCGACGTGGATTGCGGTACATTGGTTGCAAGCTATTGCACTTTCCCTACATAGGGGGACATTGATATAGACCCCAACTGCTGTAATGCTCTAGATGTGGGGGTTGAAGCTGCCCCAGTCTACGCTGAATTGTAGGGTTTAGGGCGGCTTATAGGACTTGGTGTTCAGGGTCTGGGGTTTTATGGAATGGAATCGTGATAGTGTGCATGAAGCAAGTCTTGCACCACCGGGATAGCGTGACTTCTATGCTTTAGGAGGACCCCCCCACCCTGTAATAGTTGTATAATAAGAATATAATAGGACCCTAATATAATCCCTATTATCCCCTATAGTCACTATTACTGGGTGGGGGGTCCACCTAATCTATGGTTCTTGCCAAAGACCGGGGATGTGGCTCACAGCTGCCTCTAGTGGCCTGACTACGTGGTGGTTACGCGGTTTAAGGTTTAGGGTTTAGGTTGAAAACTTGAGCACGCTGGTACAGAACCGACATACCAGAATGTTTTCTGTAAGTACCCCAAAAACCCCCCCCCCACAACGTTTATGGAAAACCTGAATTCTAGATATGCCCATACAAGGCCTAAATGCCTCTGCAAAACCTCAATAATCCTCTGTCAGGGGTCCTCAGAATTTGAGGAATGCCTCAGTATGGTCGGACTAAACTTCAGAGGGACCCGTAGTATAGTGAATCAAGAGAAAAACCCACATGGTAGTTTCTCTAAATAAGGGGGACCCCAATATGGACCCCCAAATACTAGATTCTGTATTACAAGGACCCCTAAAAGCGTAACCCCACATGGACTTCTAGCAAAAACAAGGTTCAGCTCAGGGATTACATAAGGACAACGCATGGAGTCTGGAATCGGCGTCAACAGACAAACCCCGACAGAGTCCCTTATCCAATTCAACCCCCTAACGGTTATATTCGGGTATATATAAAGGAATGAAGAAGATGGAAACTATTTTTTACTTGGGGTTCAGATTTCCTGTTCGGACTGCAACTTCAGACCACATGTTAAGACCTCAAATTCCAATGGAGCCTCAAAAGATACTAGGGATTATCAGTCGTCGCACGAAGCGTGCGTGGCTTCCAAAGTGCCGCTGGTCCAAGAGGTAATACCCCAAAGTTGTGGATGGCAGCGGCACGCACCCTCAACAATAACATAAGCCATCTCTAGCTCTCAAGGACTCTCCACCAACCTTCAAGAAGGTCTTGCAACATATGGCTGCGGATGCAGACAGGCGTCCATCAAGAATCCAACTTCTCGAGTTCAGCAACACGGCGGCAAATGAGTGACGTGGCCTGAGCAGGTCTGACAAAAAGACTTGCTGCGGCGAATTGAAAGTTAACTGGAAGGAAAACTGGCCGTGTCCGAAGCACCCTCGCTTTGCTCAGCCACGCCCGTTGAGTTGATCGATAGCCTACTTAAACGGTCAGGGGGACTTAGTACGTAGGCTAATAACCCGTATGATCTATGTCCCAATTAAGAAGCCACTTAATATGTTCTGCTGACCCTCCAGGCATGGAGCGGGCCAGACGATCAACATATGTTACTTGCGCCATCATGTCATGAAACAAGACATCGTGGGGGTATGAACAGAAACGGACTTAATGATCCATACATTATGGACCCGGCTATGCAATGAATGTCCCTTCGCATCATGCTCCCTGCCAAAAATTTCCGGAACATCGCAACATCCATACATGGGGGTTGTTTGCAGAAACGCCCAGGCGGTACCAGATTCACCTAATGGCAGGAGAGAGACTGGGGTTTTGTACCCGCGCTCAAAGTGCTGCTCGTAGAAGCTTGGTGCCAGGTCAACTCCGGGACGGCCTCGGGGCAAGGAGCTAAGAGCAAAGAGTCAGGTGTTTCCATGGACCCTCCACTACCAGCAGTTAGTTTATACATGACTCGCATCAGTGGGCACTTAGGCCCTAATGGAGAGTAGCAGGAGTCTAGACTGTGCTTGGGGCTTGTGCAAGGATGGTACTTTTGCGTGTTTTTACTCCTTGTTGCCACTTGCCTATATTGATGATTCCATGGGGGCGGCAAACAATAGATGCACTTTAGTATGACGAACTCTTTGAACCTGATTGTTGCTGGCTTTGTTAGACAGACCAATGGGAACGCGCATGCTGGCAGCACATATGGAAGGAAGCTTAAAAGTAGTATCCGTCTTTTGCAACCATACAAAAACCGGCATCTTAATCAAAGTAGCGATGTAACTGATGGCGATAGTACTACCTCTCAACGTTTCGAAAGCAATGCCATGTAATCAAAATAAAAACGATGAAGGTTTTTGCAAGACAGATAAGCGCAAACTAGGGATGAGGCTCTCATTGAACACACGCAAGAAAAGACGATCTTGCATCTGCTACCAACCACAATACGGTGGATACTGAAATTCTTGCATGAGCCAAGTACCTTATACCTTAGGAATTATGGTACGATGGTATAGTAAGGTCGTGCAAAACTTCTAGTATCAACACTACTTTAAACCTCTAAACCCTAAACCCCTAAACCCTAGTATTTCTGGCAGCACAAGTGCTCAAAACCTTTGGGTTGCCAAAGCACGGCACATCGCACAATGAAAATGTAAGGTCATTTAGAATAATTTCAATTCCCAAAGTAAGGCCATTTTAGTACTATTTCTTTACAAATTAGGGTTTAGGGTTTAGGGTACAAATATACTACCCTACCAACACTGGCCAGGTGGATTAATCATGCTATTATTTGCTGCCGGAGCAACAATGATGTCTGACAATCGTGGCATTATCTCCCTTCTGTGCGCGGCACGCGTGCTTGTTAACAGCTTGCTTTCATCCCGCACTATCTGAGCGCTATGCACATGAGCTAAAGTCTAAACTCCTAGTACACCCTTAGTGAACCCATAATCCCCTACATAGCACACTTCGAGTTTAGACTCTAGCTCACATGTATTAGCAGCATCAGTATGAGGTTACTGAGAGGTCAGGCTGTCATTTGACTTGACGCACGCCTCCATGGCACTTGCGCGAGATCACTGATAGAACGGTGGGGATTTGCCAAAATTAGGGATACCTTTGGGGATCCCTAAAATAAGGACTATAGTGTTGTTTGGGGGTTCTATATCGGGGTCCCCCTATTTCCGGGAACTACCAGTGAAGCAGCCTCCAAACATGCATGTGCCTCTCCATGGGACTTGCCTGGACCTCTAGCTGCTGTCTAGGTCTGCATGCATGGCCGGCTTGGCGGCGCTGAGCGACGTTTTGCGTGCTTGGTTGTTTGCCTGCTCCAGCAAACCCCTAAAGCCTCTGATGTTGGTCTCAGCGAGAGGCACAATGACCATGGGCAAGAAAATAAGGCCTACAATGATGTGCACACTGCCAAAGGATGACACAACCGAATCCTAAACCCATGTCGCCCACGCGTGCAGAATGATGACACGTTATTCGATCCCAGCTTTTCTGCGAGAGACTGATGGCCACCCCCAAGTTATGAGGCGGTGGTCTGCCATTGTCTGCCACCGAAGGCTCACAGACCACGCGCTACTAAGTCTTGAGGTCCTGGATATTTTGGAACTGCTATAGCACAGTAGGCAAGCCAGGTGGTTCAGCTGCGCAGGCCATAGGTCTGCTACACCACGCACACCTGCCTTAACTTAATACTCGACCAGTTGGACTAGCCTACCCAAACAGAACAGAAGCCACCTGAAATCCGACTAAACCTTAAGCCCCTAAATCCCTAAACCCTAAACCCCTAAATCCTAGACCCCTAAACCCTAAATCCCAAAAAGACCCGACCAGCTGCCCACATCCAGGGCCGGCCTCCAAGGTAGAGTGCAAAAGCTGCCTCAGCGTGTGGGGACAAGGGGTTTAGGGGTTTAGGGGCTTAGGGCTTTAGGGGTTTAGGGTTTAGGCGTTTTAGGGGTTTAGGGTTTAGGGTTTGGGGTTTGGGGTTTTAGGGGTTTAGGGGTTTAGGGTTTTAGGGTTTAGGGTTTGGGGTTTAGGGTTTGGAACTGTCCGGATCAGAAGTTTACTGGGTTGCTGTTGAGGAACTTAAACTAAATTGCCAGAATATAGGGGTATATAGGTTTCAAGGTTTAAGAGGTTAGGGTTTAGGGTTACCATAATGGGTATATAGTACATAATATAGTTTCCCCAATATAGTAACTTCATTTAAGTTCCTTAACAGCAACCCAGTTTAGGGTTCCGCGCTTATGGTTTACTTTGCGAGGCACGTAGTTTTCTTTCATCGCTACGAACTGTTCCAAGCACTGTCAAGGTTATGGAAATTGCTCTAAGATTTGTTGAACATGCAGCCGGATAGGCCACCCTAAAACCTAAACCCTAAACCCGTTTTGACAGCTGGAAGGTCCCTGAAACCTAAAATTGGACAAGCTGCAGAATGAAGCTTAAAAGAGACTGCTGTAAAGGGGCTGTAGGATTTTGTGGAAGGTGCGCCTTAAACACGTCACTACACCCTACTTGGAGGGTCAGGGGGACTTAGTAAGTTGGTTAATAATGGGGATAACTAGACTTGCTATATGGGTTATCGGGGTTATTAACCTATACTTACTAAGTCTCCCTGACCCTTCAAGTACAAACCCTAAACCCTGCTCAGGCAAATTTTGAAGATTCTTGGGATCAGAATCCCATACTGCCAGGGTCCAGATTTTGACTATGGCTTACATTGGTGCAAGCTCGATGAGGTCTATGGCTTAGGTTTACAGAAAATCTTACGCCGCATGCGAAAATTTAGAACGAGGACGAATAGGACATGTCATGTAAGATATGGACATATCAGCTCATGATAGCGCTGCCCTCAAGTGAATGATCTACACAGGTGAGCTACATCTTCATCGCCGCCCTTTGCCTCAAACACTTTGAGATCACATGAGGCCTTCAAGACTAAAGACCCGACCACTGTCGGGCTTGAGATCCTGACTGGAGCTAAAAACCTGAAACAATGGACTTTGATGGGGATGGATAAGTTTAGCAGAGGCTTTAGCTTACTCCAAAGCTCCTTAAGAGCAGACCAGCATGTTGGGCTTTGGCAGCCACATATGCATCTACCGCACTTCTGAAGGCCTTTTGCGGCTCCACCCCGCTAAAACTGCACCCTGGAACTTTCAAACCGCTCTCTTCTGATGATGGAGGAGGTCTTGCACCACTATCGGTCCAGGATTTCCTGTAGCAATTCGTAGAAGGCAAGGGTTGCTAGTGTGGTCCAGGATTTCTTCCGCTCCATACCAGCCTTGGGCTTTTGAATTTTGGGATAATATAATATTAGGATCCCTGCTATAATCCCTACTAAGGGGAGGGGGTTTATTCATCAGGGGTCTACATTATCCTATTATAGGATTATGTAGACCCCTGATGAATAAACCCCCTCCCCTTAATAGGGATTATAGCAGGGATCCTAAGATTAAGGCCCTTAAAAGGAGGGGGTTTATTAATCACGGGTCTACATTCATGGAGAATCATATGGAAAAGAGCATGGAACGTGAAATGGAAAATGAGATTATAGCGTCGCTTATATAGAGTTTCCCAATGGGGTCCTTAGACTATTTGATCAACCATGGAGTCATGGCCTGCTCTCGAACAAGAGTCAGCTGTGGACCCTCAAAACACAGGAGCCTGTATAGTGGAGACCTGGATAGCTGGACCCGCAGAAGCAGATAATTTCAGAAGCAGAAAATTGCATTCGACAATCAAGACCTTACCACCGAGAAACGGCTTGCTTCCTGCACCACGACAAGATGCGAACGTGACCACGCAAATACGATGGGACACCTACCCGGGTAACACGATAGATCCGACTTCACAAAAAAAAACACTAGCGACGGCACTAGCAAAAGTCATACTTCCAAGGGCAGTATGACTCAATGTTGGTATCGAATTTCCTGCAGGGTGCAGAGTCCCCCGAATCCTAGTTGACTACAAACCCTAACGAACTTAGGCAAATGAATTTTGAAGTGGGGCTAGCGCCTGACTGCAACTAGATTAACTCCTCATCCTGTTGCTGCCCCTTAGTACGTACACCCCCAAACGACGGAAAGCCACAAATCCCAGCATTTAGCCAAAGAGAGAGGCGCAGCACCACGCTCAATAGTAAGAACCCATGTTCAACATGGTCTTTGCTGCTTAAAAAGGGAGCCTTAGGTGGTACAAGATGCGGTTTAGGGTTTACTAGGTTCCCCAGTAACCCCTTAATAACAAGGGTACCCTTTTTCCTACTATTCAGCTTTAATAAGGAGACCCCCAAATAAACAGGGCAAAAGGGTACTACTGGGGTACCTAGTTTAGGGTTTAGGGTCGGCGCAAAAATAGTGAGCAGGGATGTCCTACACACGTCCACATGAGCCAGAAACTCGTATGATTCTAACAGACAAGTGGTAAGACAACAGTACGTATGCCGCAATGCAACTCAAATAAACAATCTTTGCTCATGTTCAAAAGGCAACTTCAAGGAGAGTAACACTTCCTGACTCCTGACAAAAGGGTTCCGACAGAACCTCCGTTGCAAGAGGGGTGTACACCCAAATATAATAGGTAATAGAGTTGAATTTTACATCTCTATTACTCGATTGTATATGATGACCTATACTTAGGGGAGACCCTGAACCCTGGTCTTACTTCCGAGCATTCTCTCCACCACCTAGAGGGATGCCTTAGGCAAAGACGGTTTAGGGTTTAGGGAGTCAACAACACTGTGAGTGTGACACCCCTGCTTCTGTAATCCACATATATATATATACACATATACATTTATGTGTATGTGAAAGTTTTGCAACAAGAGAGGCACTCGATTGAGGGATGTCAGGGTATAGCGCAAGAATCCCTGAGCACTGTGCTACTCTGCAAAAGAATTTAGTGAACCCTATAATCAATATAGTAAACCTCGTGATCCCCATTATCAATGTACTTACTAAGTCTGACCCGCCCGTTGCTCCCACTTGGTGCCCTGCAATATGAGAAGGCAGAAGAAATTGCTGCTCCGCTCCATGGCTCTACCAGATGGATCAACAGGACTTTAGATCTGCTCAGAGCTTTTGAATTGGGGGCCTTGCAAGGTTTAATCCCCTCCCCCTAACATTACACCCTCCACCCCCCTAATGTACTGGGTGTGAATATTAATATTAGAGGGGGTGGAGGGGTTCTACATCAAGGCGGGATTTTGCTATTTGCCTGCGGCCCGATCTGAAAACTCAGAAAACACCCTGAGCACACCTTGCCGGAGCCAGAAAGGGCGTACGCCCAAAACATCCCTTTGAAGGTCCGCTGCAGTGACACGGTTGAGTGCTAAGAGCTAGGTCTTGTGGGGTTATGCGTGAACTGAACGGGCAGGTCCCCCGCTGTGGAACGAGAAGGCTAACAAACGCGTCCGTACCACGTTCGGTCGGCATGATGGGCATGCAGTGCCCAAGCCGATTTCAGCGGAGTAACCTGGGTTCCTTTTAACTCATAGGGATTAGGAACAGTGTCTGGTGCGCATTGTCTAGTAGGAGCTCTGATAAACTCGCTGATGTCAACTGCCAACACGGTCAAGACTTACAGGCCAGCTAATGATGACCGCGTGGTTTAGGGTTGAGGGTGTAGGGGACGGCCTACGAAATGTTCCTGCCGTGCCAAAGATTGGTCTTGTTTACCAACAAGTTCAGGGTCCCAAAAGCTACAAACAACTTTGATCGGCAATAGTAATGGGGAGGCCATAATAAACCTCCGTGCCCGAACATATCCCGATTCAAACAGATCTTCTCCGAATTGCTACTATGACCACTACCTATACTACTTAATCCTAACCCTCAACTCCGATTCATTATTGCGAGCCTCCCCTGCGTAGGCACAACAAGAACACCTTTGTGTTTTGCGGACGATGACTTTTTATTGTCAGAATGTTAACCTTACTGGCCAAACAGGCGCTAAACATTCAGGGGCGACTGCTAGGTTCAGGTGCGCGTGAGAAGCACTATAAAGCTCCAAACCCTGAAGCTTGACCCAAAACCCTAAACCCCTAAACCCCCCTAAACCCCTTAACCTCTAATCCCCAGAGGCCTCATTCTTATTCTGTAACATTCGATCCAAGTCTAAGTCTGAACTCCAATCCCCCACAAGTAGAAGAACTCCAGGCTTTGCTAGACTAATGGACCGACAGTACTAGAAAAAAACAACAAGGAACAGCAGCACTTGTGCATCCATCTGCAACTACTCAGATGACATCGTTGCAGCTGCTACTACTGTTGCCCCACGTTCAGGACTTTCTTCCTAGCGCTGCCATGAAGGAGCCCCATACTACTCGACCTTTTTCTCTGGAAGTGCTCTCCGGCTTCTTGGCGTTTTCCACCTGCAGAGGTAACAAGGATTTTCTTTCAGAGCTACCCTAACCCTATTGGGGTTTAGTTCTTTTTTCGAGTACCAGGTTTTGGGTGCAACTAAACCCTAAACCCTTAAGCCTAAACTACCTAAACCCTAAACCCTCAACCCTAAACCCTCAACCCTCAACCCTAAAGCTGTATGTTTTCAGGCTGCGGGATGCAGGTTTGGCTTTCAGACTCCAGGTTTCGCTAAGGTTCAGGCCAAACCTTGGTGCTGCGGAGGCTATAGTCCCCCTCAAGTAGATAGAGTATGGGGGTATATGGGGATCTTATTCTAGTATACCCAAAGCCATATTCTATCTACTTAAGGGGGATTATATCTGAGTAGTATTTTTTTGGTGGTTGAACCTAGTAAGATTATATTCCTTATTTGAAGTACTATAACCCAAAAGGAAGATATGATCTTAGTCTATGAATGGGTACCATAGTATCCCCAAATAAAAGACTAGTCATCTGAGCTTAGACTCCTCAGGTCGATGGAGGAATTTCTGTACCACTACGTATCCCCACAGTACAATACTTGGAGGGTCAGGGGGACTTAGTAAGTAGGTTAATAATGGGGATAACTAAGGTTGCTGTATGGGTTATAAGGATTATTAACCTACGTACTAAGTCCCCCTGACCCTAAACCCTAAACCCTAAATAGTATAGTAGCCTCCATTTTTCCATTATTGCTAACCTACTTACTAAGTAGTTGCCTTTGTTGGGGCTATGTTGGGTGGTTCTAGGCTTCCTCCATCCACAGTCTACTGAGCCCTCAACCCCTAGGCTTCGACTTAAAGCCCACAACTTCCAAACCCAAGATCCAACAATGCATGATCAGCTTATAGTCCCCCTTAAGTAGATAGAACATGGCTTGGGTGATATTTTAATAAGATCCCCATAACACCCCATATTCTATGCACTTAAGGGAGTTATGGTCCACCATAACTCTTGGAAAGTCCCCCCTGGAGGTTGGCAAGCTGTTTTCCGTCGTTCGTGACGTTTGAAATTTTTGTCGGCATCCTCGGCAGCCCAGTGTGCAGTTGGTGGAGCGGTTGAAGCTCATTCCACAGGGTAACATGCCTCCTTACCTTCCCTATTTTATATAGTAGTTACCATTTTAGTTTCCATTATCCCTATATAACCCCTACATAACCCGAATATTACATCCCTATATAACCCCTATAAACCAACCAGTTTCCATTTCATGCTCCATTGTCTTTTCCGATATTTTTTCCACTCTCTTTTCCAGTCCCACCCTAAACCCTAAACCCTACGAAAGGCCTCGACTTTTACTTAGGTTCGAGTGTAGGGTGTAGTGCAGTAAGCCGTGGATGATCTTGGCCCTCTGAGCGAAAGTTTAAACTCCTAGTATCCCCCTTAATAAGCCCAATGATACCTCCCTATATAATCCCTGTATAACCCTCTGTAAGGAGTTTAAACCCTTAAACCGTAAACCCTACAGAATTCCCTATATAACACCCCCTCCAGGAGTTCAGATCATGGCCAGCAACCCAACAAGTAACGCCCTGCGACCACCCCTAGCCCTAGTCTGAAGCCCAGAGGTCGGCTCCCCATGCAAAAAAACCCTGTCCCTGAGATTCCCCGAGGACTTGCTAAACCCTAAACCCTAAACCCTAAACCCTAAACCCTAAACCGCTACGAGTTTTAGGGTTCAGGGTTTTGCTTCTCGGGCAAAAAGCATCACCCAAGTTCATTCCATAGGGTAGCCCTAAGTATCCGGTTTAGGGTTTAGGGTTTAGGGTTTAGGGTCCAAGTTTATCAAAGACTTTAAATTTGTACCCTTAATGTTTGTACCCCTAAGTTTTGGGTCCCAAATAGCCTTATTAAGGGCCATATTCCATGGTTTAGGGACCCAAAACCTAAGGGTACAAACCCTAAGGGTCCAAAGGAAAACTCCCCGAGTTTATTCCATAGGGTAACCCTAAGTATCCTTAATATTAACCTGCTCAGCAAGTCCCTGACCCTCGAAGTAGGGAATGTTACCTGACTTGTCATTTGAGTCCTCAGCACAATTCATCTTCTACAGAGCTTCGACTTTTGCACAGCTCCACGCAAAAGACAGAGGGGCTCTGCTCACATGTCACACTTTGCCGAGTGCAACGCTTCCACTCGGCACGAGCTAGCAGCCAGATGGTACTATGTAGAGGCTTTGACAGCCATCAGTTCAAGGTTTCAAAGTTTCTTGTTTAAGGTATGGGGGTTCAGGGCTTAGCCGACATAGCTGACATAGCAAATGTTTCTTCAAAAGGTATAATTCTGCCCAGTATGTAAGTAGTATACTGCATACTTATCCTTTTGGTAGGTAAGAAGCCACTCGCCAGTCTGCGGTTGGGGCTTCAGGGTTTCGCAGTTTACGGCTTCCAGAAACATAGATGTTGAGGCTCAAGTAGAGGCTTCGATGGCAAGCAGCTTGATCCCCTTTTAGGATCCTCACAACGGGAGTTCCAAACTTAGTTTGGAGAGTTTCTATAGCAAGGGCTATCTTGGAGTGACCCCAGTTTGTGGAACTACTCACATAACTCTCAAGTGCTAAATCTGCAAACCGAACGCTATCTTTTGTTTGTAGATCATAGCATGCGATGGCTTGGGTTATCAGCCAGCATTGACGCTGCTCTACGGTTTTCTCTAAAAATCATGGGTCAATTTGTGTTATAGGGAATATTACGGCACCTAATCTTTAGGGATGCCAAAATGGGACCCTACTTTTGGGAAGTACCCAAAACGCACTATACTCTAAACCATCTCGAACAATGACCTCGACAAGCGCCTGTAAGTTCTCCTGCAATGAATGGAAATCTGGTCATCCCCAACTCCTATAATAAGAGCCCTATACCAGGGTTTAGGGTTTAGGGGTTTAGGGCTTCGTGAATGGAAATCTAATATATAATCCCAACTCCCATATTCTGAGCCCTATACGAGTCATAGGGTTATAGCGTCCCGTTTTGCGGGCTGGATAGCCAGAATGCCCTTACTGCCTAATACAAAACCCTATCCATTTCATGTTCAATTTTGCCTTTCGATTTTCCAAGTCCCCTTTGTACCCTAAACCCGAAATCCTGAACCCTAAATCCTAAACCCTAAACCCTAAACCCTAGGGCCTAAATCCTAAACCCTAAACCCTAAGGCCTAAGGCCTAAACCCTAAACCCCAAACCCTAAACCCTGAACCCTAAACCCTAAACCCTAAATCCTAAACCCTAAACCCTAAAGATGATTCAGACGTGACAAGCGGTTTCACTTGCTGACTGGAGGATGACAGTTTACTCGCCTGGCTTGCTGCTGAAGATCTTAGATGGATGAGGGTTTAGGGGCGGTTAGGGTTTAGGGTTTAGGGGGGTTTAAGGTTTATGGTTTAGGGTTGGATGAGGGTTTAGGGTGTTTAGGGTTAAGGGTTTAGGGGGGTTTAGGGTTTAAGGTTTAGGGTTTAAAGGGGTTTAGGGATTTCGGGTGGTTGCTGCAAAGGTACTTGAATCCACTAAATTATCCCTGTTAGGAAGCGATAATACTGACCATAACTATACAACCGTACTATTATGGTGACTTCCTTTCCGCTCCTTCACAGCTACCCACGTATTCCAGGTATGCACTACAGCTCATTCTTAACCTGGTTGTGACTTGAATGCCTCCTACCTACAGGGTTTCGGGTTCTTCCTACCTGGTAAGCCTAAACTCTATAGATAGTAAGCCCTATAAACGCTGAAGAACCCAAAACCTTATAAACCCTAACTGAACGCTGAACCACCTAAACCTTGTGAACCCAAACCCCTTAAGCCCTAAGCCCTAAGCCCTAAACCCTAAACCCTAAATATGAACCCCTAAAGCCCTATTATCAACCCCAAGTTAAGTTCCTGGGCAGTTTACGGCTGGCCGGCAGCAACTGTAACATCGACTTTGGCGCCAGCCGAACAGGAGTCCGAACTTCAGGACAGCTGAAAGTGTTTCAAAGCGAGTTATAGCCTAATTCCTAGTATCCCTTAATAAGCCCTAGGGTTTACGTATAAGGTCCAGGCTTAAGCATTTCAACTCCTAGTATCCCTCTTAATAGGTCGCATAAAATACTCTCCTATATAATCCCCTAAATAACCCTATGAAAGGAGTTGAGACCATAGCTCTAATGGGGGTAGCCTTCGGTCGCTTTAAATAGGCTGTAGGGAGGCATTGAAGTCTGTTAAAAGGGCTAAAGGGAGACATAAGTCCCTTTAAAGAGGCTCTAGGGACATGTATCGTTGTTTAGGGCATAGGGTTTAGGGCAAATCTGCATGACCTTACTATACTGGATCACCATGATTCCCAAGGTTTAGGTAATTAGGGTCCTGCAGAAGTTTTAGTATCCACCGTAAGTCTGCACAGGGGCTGTTGTGGATGTTTTAGGATCAGGCCTGAGATTTTAAGGCCTGGCATTTTGAAGCAGGGGTGCCCTAGACAAAGTGGGGATGCTTGGGGCATCCCTAAACCCTTTACCCTAAAAATTGTAAAGGTTCACCATGGCGCGGTTCAACTGCCGCCGGTGATAATCTCGAAGCCTTGTTGCGGCAGAAAGGAGAACCATGATGAGGGTGGGAATCTACGTGGCACTTCGGACCCCTGCTAACGGTCAAGGATTTAGGTTTAGGGTTTAGGGTTTAACCCCTAAGGTACCTATAATAGGAATATAAGGGAATACCAAAGGGGTAAGGTCTACGGTCCAAGCTAAGTCCCAAGGAGGAATCAAGGAACAGCGAAACACCATCGTTCTGATTGAAGACTGTTAAGCCCTAGCTAAGCAGGTCATGAAACTCTTGTGTTATCTTTCAAGGGACTGATCTGCCAGATAATATGACTTCATCTGCTTATAACCTGCGTTGGCCCTAGGTTCTGACTTGTACACTACAACCCCTTACCCAAACCCTAAACCCTAAACCCTAAACCCTAAATCCTAAACCGTAAACCCTAAATCCTAAAACCCTATACCAAAACCCAACACCAAAACCCAACACCCTGTAACCGTAGAGTACACTCACCTCGGGTCCCTTCGGCATCTGCAGCGCTGCCCACGCGCATCCTCCTAGAGGAAAAGCCGCGCAGGCCTAGAACAGGCGCTAAGTGCGTGCCTTGTGTCCGGATAGGGTTCATACAGGGTGTAGGGTGTAAGGTTGTGGGTTTAGGGTTTGGGGGTTTAGGGTTTACGGTTTAGGGTAACACACTGCCCAAAAATGGTACCTATAACAGCCCCTATGATCGTGAAGATAAATGACAGTACTCTCCCAAAATACTTGCTGGTTTTAATATGGGAAGGAAGACAAAGTGGAAGCTAATATAAGGTGTTAGGGTTTCGGCTGACTTCTAGGCTCATCAGTGCGAGAAATCGCTCACTGATTCACAGATGTGCACTAACTTTCGCTGAATCCTGAAGAACCCCTGAAAACCTGCAACGGTGAATGCGTAGATGATTGCTTCAACAACTTAACAACCAAGCCTGAAACCAACCCCAGGATTCTTTAGGAGGACCCTCCACCCTGTAGCATTAGTGGTACAGTAGGAATATAACAGGACACTCACACTATCACAGGGTGTGGGGTCGCTGTTCCTTAGACCCTAACCCCTAAGTCCCTAATCCCTAAACTCCTAAACCCCTAAACCTTTAAACCCCAAACCGAAACCCGTAAATCCTAAACCCTGCTGTTCAGGGGCTTAACAACTCCTACAGCTTGACATGGTAGTTTCCATGAATGAGTTTAGGGCTTCGGGGTTTGGGGTTTAGAGGTTTAGGATGTTGGGTTTGGGGTGTAGGGATCAAAGTGCAATAGTGCTCACCCTATGAACGCCCACATGGGGTGGCTTTTGAAACATACTGGGTCCTTCTTTGGTAAGGGGTTTGAGGCGGCTGGGGATTCGGGGCTATAGAAGTAGGATGTACCTTTGATGGTTTCCCAGAATGAGGTGTCCCTTTCTGGGGGTCCGCATATGAAGGTTGCCCGCCTTGTCTGGCCCCATTCCAAACTACTATTGGCACACCTGACTTGTATCATCTGAAGTGAAGGGGTCCCCCACAAACTTTCACATCAGAAAACCCTTACCTCTAGCCCCCCCAAACAGTCCAAGGATGTTGAGAGAACTTCATAGTACATGTGGTTTCAGGAGGACAGGTTATCCAGTCACAAGGACCTTCACGCACGCCGGGCAACCTAAACTGGGTTGCTGTTTGTCGAGGCACCGGATTCCTACTAGGGTTTAGGGTTTTTTTCGGCCCTAGGGGTATATGGAGATTTCGAGCCTACGCCCCAAACCTTGAAATCATTTCGAGAAACTCCAGCACAGTCTGGCTTGCTTATGGTAGTATATCCAACAGAACTTGTCCCGAACAATAGGCCTACACCCTAAACAAACTCTCTAACGGTAGCCGTCAACCTGAACCCCAAACCCTAAACTTGAAGCCGACTTGTTGACCTACTACATAAACCCGAAACCCTAGATACTACGAAACAGCAGCCCAGCAGAATGATGTTCGGTAAAAAAGGCATTGGCGGCATTTCGCATCTTCCAGCTTCGGAAGGCTTCCAGGCAACTCACCTCTGTGATGTACTGAAACTACAACACCTAGGTTCCCCCCCAACCCTTAAACATAGGGTTTAGGAAATAGGGTCAGCTTTAATGAAGCGGCCCCAGAAGAAAAAGGGGAAAAGGGCGCTACTGCGGATAGCTATAGACAAATTTGGACCCCAAACATTGGGCCCTTTAAGTGGGGGGTCCTTGTATACCTATTCTATACCGTAAGCCGCATGTCTACCCGTTTAGGGTCTAGGAGGTTAGTAGCTAGGATCTAGGGTCTATTGTGCTATCTTGTGGGGACCATCATCGGTGGTCGCGTTATCATCCCAAATATTGTGTTCAACCAACACTCCTCCAGCGAGTCAGGGCTTTGACCTTGTTGTTTTAACCTTCTCCCACAACAATGCCGGGTACGTCCGTACATGACACTGAGCCTTCATCAGCATGTTGGCTATGCTACACCTCTGGCTTGAATGAACTTCGTTACGCCTGGAAAACACAAGCACTTACCATCTTTTACATCTAACAGATCAGGTGCTGTTATGAGGACGTCTTCTTGCTGCATACCCCAGGCTTGACAATACCTTCCATGCCCCCTCCTTCCACTGCCACGAAGCCAAACGCTTAAAGGTTTTCAGGGTTTATAGTCCCCCTTAAGTAGACAGAATATCGCTCTGAGTATGTTATAATAAGATCCCCATATACCCCATATCATATCTACTTAAGGGGACTATACCCTGAACCCTAAATTGTAGTTTCCATCTTCTTTTCCATTATCCCAATCTATACCCCATATTCCATCTACTTAAGGGGGACTTTAGGGACCCTAAACCCTAAACCCTAAGCCCTAAACCCTAAACCCTAATAGGTTTTTAGGGGCTAGGAAGCGCTGCTTGGCCTGGATCTTTCAAAATGGAGTTCCTTTGAACGGCTTCAGGGCTCAAATACGGCTTTTAACAGGCTTATAAGGGTTTGGGGTTTAGGGCTTAGGGTATAATCCCTGGAACCCATATAGCGACCCTAGTTATCCCGAACATCAACCTACTTACTAACACCCCATGACCCTCTAAGCAGGGGTCCCCAAGGCTCTAAACCCTAGACCCTGAACCCTAAACTGTAAACCCTAAACCCTAACCCCTAAACTGCGTAAATTCCGTTCAGGAAATCGCAGTCCGATTCTGCTCATTTGGGCCCTCCTGGGTTCACAGACTTCGAAGTGAAAAAAGGATGGACACGGATTACCGTCAGAATTGAAAATAAATCTAGGGTTTAGGGTCTATTTAGAGAAATGTTGAACAGACAAACATTTGACGCTCAGAGGCTTCGGATTTAGAAGTGGCACAGAATTTTACTTTTGTCAGGAACGCCTTAATGATCGTAATGGCACCCACATTCATCGTGCAGAAGCTCCCTAAATCCTAAACCCTAAATCAAACGCCTCAAAGCCTAAATCCTGAACCTTACGTAACTGCTCCACAGAGGCCGCAGTTGCCGGGATGGTTAGCTATACATGTCTGTGGAAAGACTTGCTGCTTTGCAACAGCTGCAGAAGCATTGAATGGATCACTCTTATCATCTGAGAAAGGTTCCTTCGCAGTGCGCATAGCATTCTGGTCCCCCTTAAGTAGATAGAATATGGCTTTGGGTATATTATAATAAGATCTCCATATACCCCATATTCTTTCTACTTCAGGGGGACTTTGCCTTTCTAAGGGTCCAAGGAGCCCCCAAAATAGGGTTCTAGGGCCCAAATACCATCAATCTCATAATATTTGGGCTCTGAAAACCATTATTTGGGTCCTTGGAACCTTCTAGGGATAGCATTACCCATTTCATGCAGGCTACCAACCCTCTCAGTACCCAAAGAGGGGCGCTTCTCAACATCTAAGGTTGAGCCATAGCTCTGCTCGAACACCTCCATACCGTAAGATGGGCACGAGGCCATAATGAATAGGGTTTAGGGTTTAGGGTCTAGGGTTTAAGGTCTAGGGTTTAGGCTTTAGGGTCTAGGGTTTAGATAGTAATTGGCAATATCTTCATGGAGGGTCGGGAAACGCAGTAAGTACGTTAGTTATGACCTCGACAGGCGTTCTTCACAAGTCCCCCTGACCATCTGAACCCTAAACCCTAGACCCTCAACAGCTTAGGGTTTAGGGTTTAGGGTTGGTCCCTCACAACCCCTCACATGCCTATGCCAAAGTGTACCCTCGAATCCCTATTCCCATCAAAAAAAACCCTAAATAGACCTCCCCTACACAAGTGTTCGGTTTCATCTGATTCTCCACTAATCTACTTGCATACATCCCAAACCCTAAACCCCTAACTCGAACTATACTGCATAAAAAAAGTATATCCACCCTTAATGGCCCCTCGAGAAACCCAATATAAGCGATAGTCACCCTAAACCCTATAAACCCTGCAAAATCCCCCATTTTGCCCCCCACCTTAAGGAGTTTAGACTATAGCTCATATGGACAGCAGCTCCACATGGCTTCTGCTACTGCAAGCTAGCGCCCGAGAGGCTTGAAGCTGCGTGTGCTCTGAACTCTTCCCTAGGTGGATTTAGGGATTAGGGTTTAGGGATTCGTTTTTAGGGATGGGGGTTTAGGGGTTAGGGACTAGGGATTAGGGTTTAGAGTTGAAACCCCGCAGAGTAATAGTGATTACAACGGATATTGGTGCATGTGTGAGGGTTGTTACATTCCGAGTATACTACGATTACACCGGGGCAGGCCCGACTGAGTTTTTCCCCACAAGTGTCTGGATACACCCAACCATTCCAGACAGGTTTTGGCCCAATCTGAGATCCTAAATCGCGCGAGAAAAATCTGAAAGAAATCACCTAAGCCCTATTCCGGCTACTGTGGCCTGACACTCGATTGAAACGCTAAGGGCTATCGCTTACTGTAGCTCATATAACCCTATGAACCATCGTATAATCCCAGTTCTCACTTCATTTCCATGCTCTTTTCCGTTGGATTCTCCGTTACAGAAGGTAATAACCCTAATTCCCAAACCCTAATCCGTGATCCCTAATTCTTAATCCCCAAACCCTAAACCCCTCAAACCCCAAACCCTGTTGGTAGGAGGCATTCAAGTCATAACCCTAATCCGCAAGCCCAAAACCCCCAAATCCCCCCCCAGAGGTTGGCAATTTCATGTTCATCAGCTGGCCTCTGATCAGGTCTAGGGTTGAGGCTCTGCGTGAAGCTTCAGGATCTTGAGGCTTTAGCATCATTGCATGCCTGAATATCCGATGAGAATGAGGGTCCGCATCTTCAGCGGCCTTTACTTCGAATTAGGGGTTTGAGGTATATACCACTGGAGCTCTCTAAGGAATATAGGAGGAGCGGTAATGTTCCTGGACATTCAGACGTCTACATTGACAGTTGCCGCACATCAAGCCTATCGGAAGAGCGCGGTCTAAAGCTTTCCACCGTCAGCGCGGTGCCTGCGCATGGCTGCAGTAAGGGTTTCGTGTTCTCCAATATGGCCCCTATAGATTCACAAAAAAGGATCCACATCATACCCATCCCCAAACTTACATGCGGTATAGTCTAAATTCCTAGTACCCCCACCTGTAGTAGTCCAACTCCTAATGTCCCCTATATGATCCCCTTTGAGGAGTTTAGATTATGGATCGCAAGAGAACCCATACAGGCCTCCATCAAAAGGACGGTACAGGTTGCGTGTTTTTCAGGGGAGCGTAAACGCTCAATGTTGGGTCAATCCCCCACACAGTGGGTACCACAAGGGACTGACCTTGTAGGTATATTAACGCACTAGTAAGTCATATTTTGTAGTTTCCCAAATAGAGGAACCCCAATATAGACCCCGAAATACTACAGTCCTTATTATGGGGATGCCCCAAAAATACCCCTAATTTTGGGAATCCCCCACTCAAGGGCTAGTACAACAGGGGGGATTGACCGCGCCTCAATGATCCCAAGTCCTCAGAAGCTGACAAGCCATGTGCTTTCCCCCTAATAAGGACTATAGAGTTTAGGGTTTAGGGTTTAGGTTTGTTAGGGAGACCTAAACCTAAAACCAACGATTTCAAGACATGTCCATCATAAAACCGTCAACCTCAAGCTCCCTTGAACTGTAAATCTTACACACACCCACACACCCAACAACAAAAAATAGAAATAACACAAACAATGATGGGGTGCAATCATTCGGCCAGGTTGGAGGGCTACCCCGCGGCTCCGCGGGTCTTTGTAGGGAATTGGGCCACCAACAGGAACAGGGAAACTAGTATAGAATTTGCGATCTGTCCAAAAATGGGGGGGGGGGCGCTAATATAGGTCAGCAATACTATACTCCTTATTCCAGGAACCCCAAAAAGGGTATCTTTAATTTCGGGAAATGCCTATTTAGGGCTGAGGTGTTTGGGGCGGTTAGCAGAGAATGTGGAAGTGGGGAGAAGGTTCTAAGGACTGTTAATAGGGTTTTATACAGGGACTGCTCCGTTGCAACCCTCGAGCCTTCAATCCCCCGAGCTAACATGTAAGCCCCAGAAAATGCCTACAAAGTCTATACTGCCCGATAATGACAAAGAGGACAATCTGAGTTCTGCATTTTGCTTGGGGCACTTTCCACACTTTCTGAGTTCAGAGAAGCTGAAAGAATCTAGACTTGAAACTGTTGATGAAGGAGCTCTTGAACCTCTTTTGTACTTCATCTAGTTCAGTTCCTGGCAACTATGGGAAAGAAAGTAGTGCAACAATGTCAGTAGGACTCACATAGCAATAGAAACCCGGACGAGGGACCTGCACTGCAGCGCTTTAGGGAAAACTCTTCCTGTCATGTTTCCGAAATCCATCTGCAAGGCGATTCAACTTTCGCAAGTTCACTATGGCTGGAGGCTTGCAACCCCCTCACTTCGAAAACCCTAACCCAAACCCCTAAACTCTAGAATCCCTAAATCCTAAACCCCAAACCCCTAAACCCTAAATCGCTAAATCCTGAACCCCTATACCCCAACATCCCAAAATCCCTGAACCCTAGTCCTAAACCTTGAAATTCCTAAACCCTACTGTAAAATCCTAAACCCTACACTAAAGCCTAGCAGAAAACTTCCCACCTGAATCTGCAGGGTAATGCGCTTTCCATTGACGATAGAAGGCCGCTGGGTCACAGCGGCAAGGCGACTGCAACGTGCCTGCAAACTCGGCGACACAGGTTTAAGATTTTCTAAGAACAGGATTTAATTTGGGTGCAGGGTTTACTTGCAGTGAAGCCCTGGCCCTGAGACCTAAACCTAAGCCCTAAACCCCTATAGGGATATGTAGAGTTTATGAGGGGGTCTAATCATCGGGCCTCTGATCGGGCATTAAAGTATTCATATGCTTTTTAGTATTACGAGTATTTTCTTTTCTTATTATTATTGTTATTGCTATTGTTACAATTATTGCTATTATTCTTATTACTACTATT
>CAJNIZ010038724.1:1401-22446 GCA_905231905.1 Symbiodinium pilosum | reverse complement strand
CCCCCAAAACCCTAAAACCCTAAAACCCTAAAACCCTAAAACCCTAAGACCCCCAAAACCCTAAAACCCTAAAACCCTAAAACCCTAAAACCCTAAAACCCTAAAACCCCCAAACCCTAAACACCTTAGTTTTGCTCCCCACAGGTTAGAAGTTGAAAGGCTTTTGGGGTTTAAGGGTCCAAGAGTTGAAAAGCTGTAGGGGCTTAAGGGTCTAGTCTTAGGGCTTTAAGGATTTAGGGGCTTAAAGCGTTCAAGAGTTTAAGGGGCTTAAGGGTCTTTTCAGGGTCTTAGGGTTTTAAGGATTTGGGGGTTAAAGGGTTCAAGACTTTAAGGGGCTTCAGGATTTCAAGGGTTTCAGCCCCAAGCCCTGAACTGTCATGCTAAGCCCTAAACCCTACATCCTACAACCTAAAACCTAAACCCTAAGCCCTGAACCCTAAACCCTGAGCCCTAAACCTTAAACCCCTAACGTAAGGGTTACGTCGAGGCACTGCTTTCACTGCATCTCGGATCTTGTCTTCGATGCTTTGCTGCTTCGTTCCTGGCCTGAGCAGTTGAGATGTTGCCACACAAGTTGGGAAGGCATTTAGGGTTTAAGGGTTTGGGGTTTAGGGGATTTAGGGATTTAGGGGTTGAAGGGTTTAAGGGTGTAGGATTTTTCGGTCTGGGGGTTTAGGGTCTAATTAGGGGGCTTAGGGTTTAAGGGTTAAGGTTTTAAGGGTGGATGGTTTAGGTATGTTACGATGCACCAGTGTTATCTATATTTGTAGCTAGAAGAGGCTGTAGGGTATCATCTAGTCATAACTTGGGCTTTCCCTTACCTAGGGCTTAGGTTGGTTGTGAGGCTGGGCTGTTTTGCCTTGCAGTCACGCTTTGTGGGTGTGGTTTACCCACTGTGCAGAATGGATAGGCGTTTTACAAGATGTAACAGGGCTTCGTCTGAAAGGCGCGGGGACAAGCGTTATAGCAGCTTGTGCTTATACATCCATACTCATACGTATACCTATACCTGCACATGTACACGTAGGCGTATAATCAGCTTCAGTACAATAATTTCCTGTTTATTGAATGGACAGAGGATCCTCGTACAAATTTTAAAGGGACTATACTAAACTATCAAGCGGACCTCCATGGCCACCCTAAATGGTCCCTTGGTAACCCCAAATACCGCTACATACCCAAAAGCTCAGTTCCAAGTTTCATGTTCTTTTCCATTTGATTGTCCATTATGGTAGGTTGCCATGGCTTATTATGGTTTAGGATTTATGAAGCAACTGCAAGGTTAACCCGAAAGAGGAAAGCCCAAGAATATAGTGGAATATAAAAGCCCTGGTAGGTATATTCCTATTCTCTTCCGGTTCCATGCTTGGAACTCCATAAACCGTAACCCTAGACCCTAAACCCTAAACCCTAAACCGTAAGCCCTAAACCCCAAACCCCACACCCTAAACCCTAAACCCTGGACACCCTTAAGTGTCAGGTTCAGGACAGAGGCTCAATAGATCGCGGGGACTTGACTCATCTTTCGCAGGGTCATCAGATGCTGTTGGGACGTTATTGGGGAGGACAGCGGGCCTGCAACTTAGTTTCCTGTTCAATTAAACCTAAGTAGGTGGGTTTAGGGTAGGGTTTGGGTTGGGGGCTTTAGGGTTTAGGGTACATCACGAAGAACTCCGTGTAAGAAACTATAGGATATTCTATGGTTGACCTCTGTGGCTTGCCCTACCCAATTTTGAAAACAAGGTTGAAGATTTTCATGCAATGTTGGAAGGGAGCGATAAGGAGCTGCTGCTTGCGAAAACTGTTGTTCTCCAAAGCTGTGCCATGCCTATCTAAGCTATGAATCTACTGGGTTGCTGTTAAGGAACTTAAATTAAGTTACTATATTGCGGAAACGCCTATGATTTACTATATATACCCATTATGGTAACTTAATTTAAGTTCCGTAACAGCAACCCAGTCTAGACTATGGAACGAGCTCCAGTTCCTACATAAAGTCTGATAGCCAAGTACCCCTAAACCCTGAACACTGCCCTGAACTTCTAGACTAGACCTGTGCAGAAGCTCCTCAATCAAAACTTCAAACTACCGAGGATGATAGACCGAAGTATCGAATTTCTAAGAACGCCAGGACCCCAAGAAGGCACGTTGAGGAACCTAGGTAATCCCTGCGTGATCCGCGAAGCAGAGCCCGAAACCTAGACCCCCACCGAGGAACCAGACCCAAAATCTCTAATGCAAATCCCAAACCCTAAACTCTGAACCCTAAATTTTGAACCCTGAACCCTAAACCCCAGACCCTAAGCCCAAAGTCCTGACTGAGCTTCCCACGTAAACACCTTTGCGGAAGCAGACATCCGGAATGTTGACGCAGACGAGGTCGAGGCCGTTGAGTCGCGCGGCGGAGCCTGCCCGGAGGCTCGAGTTTTGGTTTAGGGTTTGGGGGTTTAGGGTTTGGGGTTTAGTGTTTTAGGGTTTAGGGTTCAAGGTTGAGGGTTTAAGGTTCAGGGTTTAGGGTTAAGGGTTCAGGGTTGAGGGTTTAGGATTGAGGGTTTAGGTTTCAGGGTTGGGGTTTTAGGTGTAATAATATAGGGACATACATTGGGTACTGCCCCGCCCAGTAACAATCTATAATAGGGATTGCAGTAAGACCTGTATAGACTCATATTTCCATTATTGTCCAAATGTTTCTGGGTGGGGGCAGCACTCAAGACATGCGCTAGGGCATTGCCCCTTGCAGGAATTGTTACCGCAAGAAAAAATACAAGTTGCAATAGACCCTGAATCAACCTCTTTAAAGACAGCTACGTTAAGGGGGAATGACCCAAGATATGCAGGGAAAATCTTCCACTCTTCTTCAGGATGAGTTGAGCAGCTGCAAATAATTTCAGAAATGGAGAAGCGAATGGAAAAGCAAAGAGAGTATAGGCGGGATCTTTTTTCAGTGCGTACCTGGAGCCCCAAAAGAAAACAACATAATGTTGTATCGGAGGGTCTAGGCTGTCTAGGTAGCATGTGGGGTATGGAACTGGGGCTCGAAATTCATTAGGATTAGGCTTTGAGGTGTTGAAATCAAGGTCTGTTGGAGGAGACGCCCACTACTTTGCAGCCGCAGGATACGTTCTTTTCTATTAGGGGTTGCTTTGGTTGGGGGGGGGGGTAGGGTTCCAGGTTTAGCGTTTTTTGTTGCTGGCAAGTCTACTATGGAGGACATTCATACACTCCTGCAAATGAGCACAGGCCCCTGGAAAGTTCCTGCGGAAAGTACTTCTATGTAGGGCCTCTTCTTGGCTTCCAAAATTAATACTTTGGGAGGAGATGTCAGAAACCTTACATCCGTGTATGGTAGAGGATCCAAATTCCTGTTCTCAAATGGTCATGGTGGAAAATGACTTCGCCCACATATTTCTGTCCGTATAGACCTACAAGAAGCCTAAGTAAGTTCCCCGAAGGACCTTCAGATCAACCCCTTCATGTCAAAACATCCCCTATTTCTCCCACTCAGGCCCCTGACGGGTCAGGTTGAAGGGAATTATGATTATGTGGGTAGAATTTTCAATGGCTATGCTATAATCCCCACTCCAGCGCAAGAATCGCTACTCTGTTTTGCTTGCGGTATTGTACATAAGGGGCTTCATCACCAGAAAATACAGTCTCTTAGAACCCGAGATAAGTCGCCAAAGGCTGAAAATGGGGCCTATATGTCCAGCCTGAACTCTGAATTCTAAACCCTTCCCAAAGATCCCAGAGGAGTCACATATGCAACTACTGGGAAGTTAGCACAAAACATTCCTGTGTGATATGGCTTTTGGTGCCTGATCCTATGATGGCGGTATATCTGTACCCTCTGGAAATGGGGTGGTTACCCTAAACCCTGAACGTCATAGGAGATTATCTCCAGCGTCAGGTCCCAGTCCACCTTCTCATCGCCTTTGGAGTCGCGCCCAGCCACCTTAGCGAATAGCTTTATTCTTCTTCAAACGGATACTTGGAGGGTCAGAGGGACTCAGCAAGGAACCCAAAAGAAGATGAAATCTACTATGCCATGTAGAGTTTAGGGTTCGAGGTGCGGGGACTAGGGTTTTGAGGGTTTAGGAAGTGCTTGGTGTGTTGGAGGGACTTAGTAAGCAGCTTCACGACTCCTATAGCCCATAGAGTAGCCCTAGTTGTCCCGACCAGTAACCTACTTACTAAATCGCCTTGACCCTACAAGTAAAGGTTTATAGGGCTATCTGCGGATATGCAGGGTTTAGGATTTGGGGTCTTAGTTTGTTGTATTTCAGGGTTTATGCATGAGGGTTTTGGGGTTTGGGCTTAGAGGTTTTGTGCTTTGAGGATCAGGGCCGAATTATCGGGATTTCATGATTCGAGTTCACGGAGACCGGATGTGGGTTTAAGCTGTTGAGCTGTGAGTTCGGTTCAGGGTTTAGGGTTTAGGGATTCGGGTTCCGGGAGTACAAACTAGTTTGCAGGATACCGTTCAAAGTTCAGACAGCTCAACGCTCATGATTTGCTGGTCATTAGAAGTACAGCAGTTCTCGGCTGATTTTGATCCTCACTGAAGCAAGTCTCATGAAAGGCTTAGACTTCAAGGTTGCAAGACTGGCGATTTGAGGCGTAAGGCAAGTTTGCAGGGACCAAATGAGACACGGATCGCATTAAGCACCAAGCTTTTTCGTCTAGGTATTCAATGTCTGTGGCTCGGGCCTATCCAATTTCAGCAGGAAGTTTGCCAATGAACCACGACCCTCATTGCATTTAGGCTTTAGGGTTTAGGGTCCACAAAACCTATACTACAGTTCCGAGTACCAGAATCCCAACCAAGTACCCCATTGTTGGGTAGCCGGACCCTTTGGGTAAGCCTTGAACGCAGCTGAATCCTGTTGGAATCAACCCCTGCCAAGATTTCGAAGTGGGTTCTTAAACAACCTTGTTTAACCAACCTGGGGTCATTCTAAACCCTAAACCCTAAAGATTTAACTACGCGGCACTTAGGGCCCCTACTAAGGGTTAACCCTTAGGTACCTACAATAAGAGTATAAGGGACTCTCAAAGAGTTAAGGGTCCAAGCTAGGTCCCAGGGAGTTAATACGTTACATACCCTCAAAAGGGCGCTGAGCATCCCTCAAAACAGGCTAAGACTGATGTTAGCCATAATCAAAACTCCTAGTATCCCCCTTAACACACCCCCGCATACTCCCCTATAGAATCCCCTGCATAACCCCCCTTAAGAAGTTTCGACCATAGGTCATACTAGAATCCCATACTTCGAACCTTAGATCTGTGCCAAGCGGCATCCTTTTTCTCCTCACTGGGCTTGGCCTGTCAGAGTGTGTTGGTGATCTGGAGGTATCGGTTAGGTGGACCCCCCACACTGTAATAGTGGTACAGTAGGAATATAAGAGGGCCTGAATATAGTTACCATTATCCCTAAAAGTCACTATTACAGGGTGGGGGCTCCACCGCAGATTAAGTTGTACGTATTATTAGGACTCTGGGGTTCAGAATCTTCCGTTCCGGGGCTTCGGTGCACGTCGCTCAGCGGCGTAGATTGTATAGCCTCGGTTTTTGCATGCCACCACAGTGAAGACCTGAACCCTACACCCTATCAACACCAAACCCTGCAAACTCTGAATCCTTTTAATCCTAAACCCTCCAAACTCAAAACTCTACCTTCAACCCAAAACCCTACACTCTCCCGCAATGACCGCCCCAAAGCCTAAACCCTAAACCAGCTATACAGGGTAATTTAGAATAGGGAATTTAAGGCCATGACGGTACTATTCCCTATATAACCCACCAATTAGGGTCAGTTCGGGTAAGGCCGCTTTAAGTTGTCCAGGCTATAGTACCACACAGTTGCTGCCATCCGTGTGCTTGACACAACCAACACCCTCAGAAGCACCTGACACTGCATCATTCCAACTTACTGTTCTGAGTAGGACATGAGGGAAGAAGGGACCCCTCTACTTTGAGGTTCAGGGGAACTTAGTAAGTAGCTTAATAACCTGTATAATAATCCGTATAGTAACGCTAGTTATCCCCGTTATTAACTTACTGACAAAGTCTTCCTCACCCTCCAGGCAATGGCCCCTACATAAAATCCTGATGCTGGCAAGTTCCATTTTCTTCTGCATTCCCCAAGCCCTACAATCACTAATCACTAAACCCTAAACCCTGCTTGGAGTCAGGGGAACTTACTGTAATAAGTAAGTTAGTAACCACTATGACCCACATAGAAACCCTAGTTATCCCAATTATTAACCTACATACTACGTCCCTCTGAGCCTCCAAGTAAAACTCTACATGGGTGTCCCAGTTTGGTACCCCTAGAAATTAGGTGTCGTAATATACTCTATAGCCAAAAGGGGCCATACTTTTGAGAACAACCCACGTGCTCAAGGGAGGTCCTAAACCCTAAACCCTATCCCTCAGCAGACCTTGAAGTAAGATTCCCAGAAGCCATGTTCTGGCGATTTCACAAAGGACGGCCCCAGGGGCATTTCAAGGGGGTCAGGGGGGTCCTTCTTAAGGATTCTGCAGGGGTTCTTTTGAACATCCCCCACATGAACAACAAGTGCCTATTGATGTTTGAATGAGATGAGCCCTCCGTCTCGAAAGCAGCGCTAGAGGATTTATAGCGTTGGAATAACTACACTTGAGGAGCCTCTCTCCTCAAGTACTCATACCTTACCTGGGTTGCTGTTAAGGAGCTGAAATAAAGTTACCATGCTGGGTGTATGTATTTAGTCGTTAGTATGGTTTCTCCAATGTAGTAACTTGAATTAAATTCCTTTAATCCCTTTATTCTCCCAGTTTTCATGTCATTTCCATTGTCTTTCTATTTGATTCTCCAAATTTGAGGGATAGTGTACCCTAAGCCCTACATTAGGTTCCTTAAAAAGCAGCGCAGTTTATTCCCTTCTCCTGCTCCCTTTTAAGCACCAGGATACCATGAGCCCTGACAATGTCTCATCCTTGACTCCCCGCGGTTTAGGGTTCAGGGCCCTAAACCCTAAACCCTAAACCCTAAACCGTTTGGAGTTTGGGGTTTGGGGTTTAGGGGTTTCGGATTTGGGGGCTTAGGATTTTGGGGTTTAGGGTTTAGGGGTTGAGGGTTAAGGCCATGCCTCGCTCAGCTTGCCGGCATCTTTGCCATCCTTCTGGGCATCGTCCTTGCATTCCGGAAGACCTATAGCCCCCCTTAAGCATATAGAATATGGGTATATGGGGGTTTAGTATACATGTACACAAAGCATGCCCAAAGCCATATTCTATCTACTTAAGGGAGACTATAGGTGGGACCCCCCCCAACCCACCCAGTACTAGTGACTACAAGGGATAACAAGGATGATAGTTGGGCCCTATTTTACTCCTATTGTACCACTATGATAGAGTGGGGTCCACCTAACCTTCACTATGGGCTAGACCAGAAGAATCTGGGAAACAAACACACCCCAAAACTTGTTTCAAGTAAGGGGCTCTGAGCACTAGAACCCTGAACCTGGAACCATAAAGGGTTTAGGGTTTAGGGCGTGCCATGAACCCTATTAACCCTGAGCCCAAGGCTCTAGCAGAATCAACACGTAGGGTTCCGCTTCAAACGATTTGGGGTTGCGGGCTTCGGGACTAAATCTTACAACTGGATGATCGCTCTGACAATCCCACATTTGCCTACGTAGGGAAACTCGGGGATTACAGCACAATAGTATACCAATCCAACCACTATATAACACTGGTTTCCGTTTCGCATTTTCTTCTCCATTATTGGGGGTCAGATCCCTAACTCCTAAGACCTAGACCCTAAACTCTAGATCCCAAATCCTAAACCCCAAACCCTAAACCCCAAACGCTAAACCCTAATCCCCAAACCCTAAGACCTAAACCCTAAACCTGGGTTGGGAACCACCAGATCTTTCAGGCGTGGATCCTTGGAGTCGTCCTTTGGCAGCTCCTTCTCCAGAATCTCGCCGCCAACCGTCTCCATTGCCACCTGAGCCAGGGTTGAGGGTATAAACCCTAAACCCTAAACCCTAAATCCTAAAACCCTAAAACCCTAAACCCTAAAACCCTAAAACCCTAAACCCTATTTAGGGTTGAGGGCTTAAGACTTTGGTGGTTACAGGATCTGGATTAACTGTCGAGGGATTGAGGGCTTAGGGATTCGGAGATTGACGGGGGAGGTTTTGGGCACGCGGGTTTTGCAGTTTTGGGTTCATCTGCTTTTGCGGGCTCGGAATCAAAAATCAATGTGCAGGTACTTACTGGTGGTTAGTGCGGAATTAGGGAATATGGTAGTTTCCCAACATAAGGGGACCCCAACATAGACCCCAAAATACTATAGTCTTTACTATTGGGACCCCCCAAAAAGGTACCCCTAATTTTGGGAAACCCCCATATATCCCCCAGATAATCCCTACAGCATCTTTATTCTTAAGGTCCCTACTAATCCCCAGTAATGTTACGGTGGTAATCCAATGTTTAGGATACCAGAGCGTTGAAGGCTCGACCCTCTATGACTGTACTGGACATGCCTGGAGTGGGGGTACGAAATAATACAAGGCTTGCATGAATGTTCATAATGCCGGTGTTTTGGGTATAATGTGATATAGCTATATAAGCAGATGATGCCGAAACATAAGCGGTAGTTATTCGGGCTTCTGCAGTCTGCAGTAGCTCTACCATATCATTCTGGTACCTAAAACTACCTCCATCATGTTGACAAACCTCCCATGAAAAAGCGGCCGGAAGTCAACCCTAAAAGCCAATCCCCCAACCCTGAATCAAGGGTCTCCGCGCCGAACCATAATCCCAACACCCTGAAGCTGAACCATTATCCCCGAACCCTTTCAAACCCTTGAACCTAAAACTATGAACCCTAAACCTCAATCCCTACACTCTCTAAACAAATCGCAACCTTCGACCCTAAACCCTGAAACTAATGCTACGCAGTCGAAACTCTAGAACCTCAAGCCGAACACACCTAAACCTTAAATAATGCTTAAACGCAACGGTTTAGGGTCCAGGACTTAAACCCAAGTCTCTGGACCCATATCCCTAGGCTCTACACTCTCGATCCTACCCTTGAAAGCCCCAACCCGGAGCAATAAACCATCATCTATGGAGGTTTCCCGAAAGTCTTGGGGGTCACAAGTCTAAGGACCATGGCATCCTTGAAGTCTCTGTTAGGGCCCCCCTATTCATGGAGCATTTTTGAAGTCTATATTAGGGTCCCCCTCTGCATGGAGACGACCCTATCCCCCTAGGATCACCCGTAAGGGGCCTTGGCCACAGTCTGGCGATGGCGGGCCCGGGCAACCAACAAACACCTCGGCATCAGGCGTCAGGATGTTTTCTTGGTTAGCCTTTGGAGCCCTCTGAATGATATTAGTATACGGAAACCAATAGCGGAAATAGTAAAATAGTTATTCGTATGTAGGGATGTAGGGATCCTTATGAAACCAATTAGGGAAATAACAAAATAACCAAAGGCCAACCGAGCATTGTAGGCCTCATAAAAATGAAGCTCTATGCGAATTGCGTTTCAACAGCTGTGCTTGAAAACCTAGGTTCCCGAATCTAGCTTTGCCATTTAAATGCTTAGGATGTCGAAACCTAAACCCTATAGCATCTAGATGGCATACGGCTTCAGCTTGTGGTGTTTAGAATGGGCACAGCCCCCACCCAAAAGCATTTGGATAATGTTAGGAATATACTTCTATTTAGCCCTCCATCAGACCCTGTTATAGGCTGCTAATGGGTGGGGGCAGTACCCCAGGTTTAGCCGAAACCCTAACCCCTACACCCAATAAACACTAAACCGCTTGAAGCCGGAACCTGCCCCCTCTTGACCAGCTCAAAATCCCATATTCCTTAGGGTTTTTTAAGGTTTAGGGTTCAGCATAGCCTTAAAACTCGAACCCACCATTTGGTACTAAAAAGCATGCATGACTCCACGCAGCAAGAACCTTGGGAAATACAACAGAAGATGAGGACGTCATGCAGGAGTTTTAGTATCAACGGTAGTTCACTGATCCAATATGGCCTTTCAACTTAGAAATTCCCAACTCCAATCCTTCAGCAGAAGAAATCTGCTTCGTCAAAGACAGTCAAGTCTGTGGTCTCCACGTGTCTCTTGCAGAAAAAGATCTTAAGTAGGTGCTTTCTCAATCTCAAAGATGAGGTTACCTTTGAGGACCCTTGGGATATGTACAGGTTGCAATACCACTATGTGCGGTGACATGTATACTGGGGAAGAAGGCCTTAGCCTACCCACGCCAACTATTCAACCGAGGCCTGCAAACACTGCCACAAATTCGTTCCCTTTGAGCCTTTGGGAAATTGCTTCCCTACGAGACTCCCACAAATCCAAGCCGCAAATTCCCCAAATCCCGAAATCGTGAGATTAGGTTAACACCCCGGACATTTTTAAAAAACTAATTCCACATTATTGGGTTCTTCTACACTCGAAAAGAAGACATACATCCAACAATGCCCCCGAACCCTAAACCCGTAAACCCTATATATCCTAAGCCCTAAATCGTAAACCCTACATCCTAAACCCTAAACCCTCAATCATCAACCTTAATCCTAAACCCTAAACCCTGAATCCTAAACCAAAAACCCTCAACCCTGAACCTAAACCTTAAATCCTAAACACTGAACCTACACCTTAAATCCTACATCCCAAGCCCCTGAATCAGCTTTCAGCTCGGTCACTTCTGCAGTGTCTCCAGCTTTGTGCTGACCATCTCCTTATCCTCCTCATCACCGAAACCTCCGAAGAAGAGGGATGCCAAAGTTGCAGGGTGTTTAGGGTCGAGAATTTAGGGTTTAGGGCTTAGGGTTCAGAACTTAGGTTTTAGGGTTTGAGGTTTTAGGGTTCAGAGTTTAGGGTTCAGGGTTTAGGCTTCGGAGTGTAAAGTTTAGGATTCAGTGTTTAGAGTTTAGGGAGTAGAGGGACTATGCTTTCCATGAGGGCGTTCATTCTGGGGTTTGGAGCTTCGTCGTGATTCCAATCACGGAAGAAGTGCGCCGTGTGGCAATAATCCATTTGTGGTATTTCAAACAGATCTCAACCTGATCTTGGGAGAAATCTTTAACCAAATCCCAAACCCTAGATACTGGGGGAAATATTTACCTAAACCTTGAACCACTTCCAGAGACCTAAACCCAGCTTACTCCCGGCTCTACAATTCTCCCGGTTCTCAAACATTCACAAAGCCTGAGCACCCCAAAAACACGGATACCCCTAGAACATTTGGGTTTTGGGTTCACGGTTTAGGGTTGGTAGTTGAATGCAGTGCTTAGGACTATTCTCCCCCTTAAATAGATAGAATATGGCTTCGGGTATACTATAATAAGATCCCCATATACCCCATATTCCATCTACTTAAGGGGGACTATAACCCCTCAGTCCTAGACCCTAAACCCTAAGCCCTGAATAGTAATGTCCATCTTCTTTTCCATTATCCCAATATAATCCTACATAATCCCTAAGCCCTAAACCGCGCACACTTTGCATCCTAAGTTTACCCAAGTTGGGACGGAGGCACTCCACCAAGCAGCGATGTAGATCCTAAACCCCGAAAGGTAGGTAAACTCATGGCTTAGGCTCTAGGGCGAAGATCCTGAACCCGCTGAACCCCGAATCCTAAAACCCCCCACCCTGAATCCGCACAGCCCGGAACCACGCCCCGAAATCCTGAACACTGGAAGTGCTAAGTTTTAATTCATAACTCCCAAACTCTTGACTGCAAATCCTGCATTCTGGATGCCCCCAACCCCGAAACCCTGAAAAGCCGCTTCAAGGCGGCTCAAACGGGGTTTCCTTATGGAGCTATGATAAGCACTGTTAAGCCCTAAGCCCTAAGCCCTGCACCCTGAACCCCCTAAATCCTGAAGCCTTCACCCCCCTAAGCCCCAAACTCTTGACCCTGAACCCGCTAAACCCTGAACCTTCAACCCCCGACCCTGAATCCTAAACCCTAGACCCCAAGCCCTAAACCCTTTAGTCGCCCTTAAGTAGATAGAATCTGGCGTTGGGTATAATATAGTAAGATCCCCATATACTCCGTATTCTATCTACTTAAGGGGAACTATAACCCTCAGCCCTAGACCCTAAACCCTAAACTCAAGGCAAGGTGGCCTGCGAGGTCCAGGGTCTCGACAGCCTTGCACCTGGATTTCTCGGGTTGGGACTTGCAGTGTCAGAGAGAATTAGTAAGGAAAAGGAAGGAACATGGGAAAGTACTGAATTATTTAGGGTTTAGGGCTTAGGGCTTTGGGTGAAGGGCTTAGGGGGTTTGGCGTTTAGGGTCAGGGGAGACTTAGGAAGTATGTTCAGAATGGGAAGAACTAGGGCTACTCTATATATAGGCTATGAGGATTCTTAACCTGCTTACTATGTCTCTGTGACCCTCCAAGGAAGGCTTCAAACGGCCAGTGTAGGTTACATCTATTGACTTTTGGGGCCCATCGAGGGTATTATTTCCAGATCTTAGGGCACAACGTAGGTATCATTGTAGGCTTTGGTGGCCCAACGTAGGTATTATCTAAATGAAGACTTCGAGCCCTAGGGTTAGGATGCGGTTGGTACTTGCATGCTCAGGGCGCGTTTGCAATTAGGTGACTTATGGTTCCCATGCGGAGGAAAACTGTAGGGGCGACCAACCTACTTACCAAGTCCCCTGACTCTACAAGTATCGGGTGCCAATAGCCTTAGCCCACATTACCCTAGGAAGAAAGAAGGCTCGATCTGTAAAGGTCCAACTACCCCCCACTATTGGGTTGGCAGCTGCTATTCCATTGTGAGGAGAAGCTTTTGGTAAAACTCAGCTCGGAAGTCGTTTGGGAAAGGGGTAGGTCGCGGTAAGTGAAGGGAAACATAGACAGAGAAGTTCCGACGATTAGGCAAAATGTGTTGGCGGACTGCCTGGGCAACGAGGGTTGGATTAAGGAGCGCAGGACGAGTAGGGAAAGAAATAGTAAGGTTGCTAAAGGTAAAAAGGATCCTTCTTTCTTCTAGGAAGAAAGAAGGATCCTTTTTACACAAAGATAAGGAGTCCCATACCCCAAAAGCTATGAAAATCCCTAACATTGATCCAGTAGCGGCTGAAGTGTTTGGGACGTCAGATGGGCACCGTTGATATGGTTTAAGCTTTGGTGTTCCCAAGTTTTTTTTTTCTTTTTTTCTTTTTTTTCTGGGGGGGGGGCAAGGTCTTTTTTTAGGTATGGGGTTCCATGGTTGGATCTCAATGCTTGTGTCGTCGAGAGGATTAGGTCCAAGTTCGACATTTGGGGCTGAAAGCTCAGGCTTTGGTCGAATTTCTTTAGTTTAGAGTTTAGGGTTTAATTAGGATTACTTCACAGTACCATATTGAGAAAAGGCATATACCTAGCAGGTGGGCAGCTCGCACTGTTGCGACCAAGGAACATGCTCATTCGGTGTCTCTTCTTCGAATTGGCAACTGCTTGGAGAATCTTGTCCTCTCGAATCCAAACCCTTAGGGTTTGGGGTTGAGGGGTTGGCAATATATTGGGGGTATATTGGGGCTACATTAGGGTTATATTGGGGTTGTATGGGGGTAGTAGAGTTATATTGGTATTATAAAGTTCAAGCTCTCGCCAAATGTGACAAGTTTACTTACGCTACTCGCTTGAATCTCGAGATCTAGGATGCCTGATGTACTAGAAGCCCACGCGGGCATGTGCAAAACAAACACAGCTCTTGGACTATAAAACCCAACAGCAGCCCAATCCTTACCAGGAGGACCTCAAACAAGAGGCCATGCATTTGGCGCAGACACAAGCTCCACTCGAAGACGCTTGAAAGTGTGGGGTTAACACAAGGGGGGTATAATAACCAATTATGGTCAAAAAAGGAACTTACCATATGAGCTACAGTCAATGTTTCCTGCACAATTTAATGATGCGGGTTCCTAGAATTATGGGCTAGTTAGATTAGGCAGTATACTAAACTACAAGAGGACCCCAATGTCCACTGCTAGCGGTACCTAAATAAGGCGAATATTGACAGTAGCTCATACAAATATTGTGATGGCTTTAGAATCGTAATTGCAGCCGTGCAGTGAAGTTCGGCAGTTCGCGACAACAGCGTGGGACTTCAGGATCAAGGAGCATTAGTGTACTTGCAGGAACGGTAACAAGCCAGTATATTTTTAAAGCCCAACGTAACCCGGTACAAAAAGGATTTCCTGATCCTGAGCCCAGAGCCCAGCAAGCATAACACTTTGACAGTGAACGCTTGAGCCTAACACCCAAAACCCTCAGAGCAGATCATGTCCTTGTTCCCATCCTCCATCTTTGCGGATGCGACGCATGCAATGCTCTTCCTGAGCAGTGCTTTTAGGGTTTACCTGAATCCCGAAAGTATGTAAAATAATGGCCTTTTGGGCTGTTTTAAATAATTTTGGGCTATCATTTTACCTACTTTGTGGGTCTAGGTAAGGTTTAGGGATAAGCTTCGGGTCTAGGCTTCTGAAGTCCAAGGAGACTTATGCAAACTCAAGAATACCAACTTCCTGGAGCATGAGAAGCTTCAAGAAGTGACTAGTTGCTCAGCGCAGGAAGACCGTCTCCTGCCACTACTACATGCTCCCAAGACATGCGATCCCAACATGTTACCCTAAACACTCTACACCTTGAGCTCTAAGCCTGAAAACCTAGAGACCCAAAGCCCCAAACTCTGGATGGTGAATTCCACAACTGGGCATCGATATGCAATTTTGCAGTGCAAGGCTCCCCAGCAAGGCGGTCTAGGACTAGGATTTAGGCCTATGGCCTCACTTCATGGAGTTGGGAGTTGAAGATGTAGGGTTTGGGGTTCAGGGTCACAGTTTAGGGTTGAGGGTTCGGGTCTTGGCGCAGAGTCTAGGGTCAGGTTTTGATTAGGGTTTAGATTGCCTCTCAAGCTTAAGCATGGCTTGAGCATGACACGCCGCCACTAATTTTGCTGCGAGAACTTGATCATAAATTGAGTACCAACCCAAATGTGAATGCTTTGAAATCGTGTCGTGGAAGTGCTCCTTTATGCGGGGATGTAAGGAGCATTCCGAACAGCCATGGGCACCGGGTCCCAACAGCATTCATTCCTGCATTGTCTCCTATGCCGTTTTAAATCAACACCCAAATACTCGCGTCACCTCCACGCGCGATCCCTCCACAACCCACAGTAACTAAGAAGCCAAACCCTCAAGCCGAAAAGACCTGCAGCCAAACCTCTACTTGCCCTTCCCAGATGCGTACGGCACCTCACCGTTCACACGTGCAACACTTACAGGGGCTTCTTGCAGCACACGACTGAGCCGAAAGATTTACAAAGGAGGCAGCTACTAGAAATGCCTACATCTAAGTCTTTCATATGGGTGGTTGGTCCCCTTTTTGGATCCCTATTATAATACGGCACCTAATATTTAGGGTACCCAAAGAGGGACCATCATCTTGATAATCACCCATAAAAGCTTTTTGTAACCTCCTTGTATCCAAGGCCCCAACCATGGGCCAAGTATACAGTACACTTCCCCGTTTCCTCGGTCCTAGCTATATGCCCGTAGTAGTTGGGTTGTAGGCTTATAAACTGTACATGGTAGGATTCAGATGACTATACTTCCCAACCTTAGGTTGCATGCATGGAGGCTTGGACCCAATACTATAGGGTTTAGGGTTTAGGGTTCAGGGTCTAGGGTTTAGGGTACAAGCTTAGCTGGAACCCTAAAACCTAAAACCTAAACCCTATACCTTACACCGTAGATCCTAACCCCTAAGCTCTAAACCCTTGAAGTCCTATTGTGGCCACATACATCCCGAGGGTTAAGACACGTATATACCTGCACACACCTTATATCTTAGCAAATGTTTGCGAATCTCCATCCAAGTCCGTAGGCCTCCACTGCACGTAAATGCTGAAAGAGCCCATAAGATATCGGTTTACAGTTTAGGGTTTAGGGTTGGGCCATGTTCTTGGTTGTTCTTCTTCTTATGACGCATGGCAACATTCAAAAGGATGATGAGGCAAAACTCTGACTCCAGACCATGGCTGTAGCGCCGCATTGTCAAAATAGCTCGCAGATAACCCTTAAGGCAGATCATTGTACTTGCCATATGAGCCTCATATACATCATGTTGAAATGCTACTCACACCCTAGACCCTAAACTGGCTTGCTTTTTAAAACGGAACTGAAGTTAAGTTACCATAATGTGAATATAGTAATGAATGTGGCTTCCCCAATATAGTAACTGAATTCAAGTTCGTTAACAGCAACCCAGTAAACCCTAAGCCCTAGATGAGCCCCCCTCAGTGTGCCAAGTTGCCGGTGATTCCTTGCAGAGGACTTTGCCACGTCGTCCAAGGCTCCACGCCTGTCTTTCTGTGCTCCCTAACAATGCCACCCTGTACGGTGTAGAGGTTAGATAGGGCTTAGGATTTGGAGTTTAGGATTTAGCGTTTAAGGTGTACCTAAACCCCAGAAGCATGTAAAATAATAGCCCTAAAACCCATAATGATAGCCATAAAGGCAATCATATACGTTTGGGGCCCAGGTAGGGTTTAGGATTTAGGGTGTAGGATTTAGGGTTTAGGGTCTAGGATCTAGGGTTTCGAAGTTGGGTTTGAGGGTTGAAGGCTTAGGGCTCAGGTTTGTTGGGCTTAGGGTTTAAGGAGCTTAAGGCTTAGATTTGGGGTGTTGGGTGGCGAGTTCAAGACCCCTAAGGACATTTGGGCTGCAGGTGCGGGCTAAGTATAGGCCAGCTCCCCCGTGAGTTTCTGGTTTGGATGCTCTGTAAACCCTAAATCCCTGTAAACCCTAAATCCAGACCCACCCCCCTGAAGAAACGAAAGCCTAAACCCTGAACCTGTGCGCGATCACTTCCGAAAAGCACAGCTGGGAAATCGGCACCCAAGGAGAGCATGCGTGACATGGTAGTTTCCTTAAACAGGCGAACCCCAATGTAGACCCGAGAATATTAGAGTCCGTTTTATCGGTACCCCCAGGAAGATATCCCTACTGTAATTTTGGGAAGCCCCCGCATGCTGAGAATACCTGGTGACTGTCCTTTCAGACTAGGCGCTGCAGTTGGCCGTCTTGGATTACAGCACCTTCCATTTATCCATTACTCCCTTCCCCTACCAACCATCATGCCAAGTAAACTCGCAAACCTCGAGCACCCGAAACGTGTGTCCACAAGTTTCGAGCGAAGCCCAAGCCTTATCATGGAAGATCTCCTCGCACGAGCAGGCACCTTCCGAAGCAGAAACAAAAACGTTTTAGGGTTAAGGTCCAGATTTTGGATTTGGGTCTTCGGGCTGGATGACTCAGGATACGGCTCATCCAGGGCTTAGAGGGTTCGCCTTGCACCCCATCCAAAAAGCATTTAGCGTTAAACTTCTTCGAAGCCCGCATTTCGAAGGGTCTTGTCTTGAGTCTGAGGTAGGGCTTGGGCCTATATGGAGGTCCACATAACTTTCATCCCAAACATTGTGTTCTTTCAGACGCTTTGTCAATGTAAAAAAGATTAGCTTTGGGGGCAGCGGCGCCAACTAGGCTAAATAGCCCAATCAGCTTCGATTTCATCATGAGTGCTGGGGTGTGGAGGGGGATGTGCATATATGTGCGGGAATGGGAGAGAGAGGGTAAAACCCCAGTAAATGTAAGCTGAATTATATCCTCATGGGACCTGAATTGCCAATTTCTTGCTATGCAAATTCGCATCTCAAACCCTGAACCTTGAAGGTGCAAATCAGGGGACTATACTCCAAACTCGCATCCTGGATCCCTCCACCTAATCCCGTCATGCTAGTATTCGACACCCCTCCATCCGTAATATTAGCGCGGGCACAACTATATAGGGTATCTCATGGGGAATATGTATGTAGGGGTGGGGATTGCTCTTTTTTATGGAGTGATTAAGAAGCAGCGCGGGAAAAAGGATATCGGAACCACTTTGCGGGTGATGAAATTGGGGTGTATAGGGAACAAGTAGCCCGCAACCCTGGATATGCTGAGGGACAGAAAAAAGATGTTAAAGCACTGCTGTCCCTAAACCTAATCCCCTAAACCCTAACCTCTAAACAAGAAATAAGAAACCCTAAATCCGCTAAACCCTAACCTCTAAACCATACCTAATCAACCCTAAATCCAACCCTAAACCACAAATAACCAACCCTAAAACCCCTAAAACCTGAATCCTCAGATAAGGGGCCTGCTCAAGCTTCTTGGCCACTTCTTTGACATCGGGTGGCGTGGCCCTGTCTTAGGGTTAAGCATATATTTTATTGGGGTTGGGGTTTAGTTTAGGGTAAACTTCGCACCCTAAACCCTAAACCCCAAGGGTTTAGGGCTTTGGCGTGTGCAAGCTTCAGGGGCTGGGGCTGAGATTAGGCTGCCGGGCTAAGCCTGGGGCTTTGGAATGTATTTAGTATAAGGGTATCCTGGCTGTCCAATAATCATATACGCCCCCCGAAACCTATACCAAACTTCCTAGTAACAGCACCAGAATCTCAAGTACTAATTGTTGGGTGTATCTTGGGTCACATAGTGCGGCTACGGAAGTTGGGCTGCCATGTGGTGCGCTGCCTAGGGCTTGCAAAACCCATGGGAATTTCTCCAAACCACTCTGCCTTTGTAGAAAGTGCTGGGCAAAGCCTTTGGCATGCATTGCTGTAGGACCTGGCATGCATTGCTGTAGGACCTGAACCCCCAAACTCCTAAACCCTAAACCACTCGAAGCCCGAACGCATAAAGCCTTACGCACCTGAAACAATTTGGGCTTCAGGCCTCTTTGTGCGCTGAGACTCTGATCAAACCCTAAATAGGCCCTCGCAACCCTGCAAACCATCAAGATTCCAAACATGTCTAAAGCCCTGAACCCAATCTGAATGCCCCTGGGGATTTACCTGACCCCAAGACCACCAAAGCCCTGTAGAAGGCCAAGCGTCGCATCAAAGGTATTTGGCTGAGCTGGAGGGGTCCTGGGCTGCTTGCGGATTTGTTTTAAGGGTTTAGGGTTTAGGGGTTTGGGGGTTTAGGGGTTTAGGGTCTAGAGTTTGATGTTTGGGGGTTTTGGGGTTTAGGTTGTAGTTTGTACTGGCGTTACATAGGGATTGTAAGGGGATTGCGCAGAATCAGGTTGGGGGGGCTTACTATGCTGCTCAGAAGTAACATGAGCTATAGTCTAAACCTCCTCGTACCCCACATTAATAGCCCCTCGCATACTCCCCTATTTAATCCCCTATATGACCCCCTCCCCTTGAGGAGTTTAGCCTAAACCCTAAAACCTATAGCTCATATGTCCTCTCTTTGGGCAACTTATGTTATAAGGGGTAGGTGTAGACTCAGAAGAAACTTCAGCTCGAAGACAGAGTGTAGCCAGGGTTTGGGGCTTGAGGTTTAGGGCTGAAACCGGTTTAGGGTTTAGGCTCTAGTACTTAGGGCTTAGGGTTTGGGCTTTAGGGTTTAGGATGTAGGCTTTAGGGCTTAGGGTTTAGGCTCTAGGATTTAGGGCTGAAACCCGGCAAAAGTGGAACCCAGAATCTAAAAACAACAATCTGGTACATAGTGGGCAATGCGGGAATGAAACCGGATACTTGTCCCGCAGCGTCGTCCAGTAAGCTGGCCTCTTATTGCTGGGATATTGTGGGTCACAAATGATTCATGGTTGATTTGTTGTCGGTTTCTGGCATAAAAGAAAACAAACATGACCCTCTACAATGACCCAGAAACTTCTAGAACCCAAGGATTTACGGAGGTGGAAAGGGGTGCATAGGGATATAGGGTCTAGGGTTATATGTGTACCATAATGGTAGCCCCATTTCCCAAGGAGAATCGAGGTGAAAGAAGCGCCGAGCGTCATGCGACCATCCAACGCACCCTGGCAGTCTGGACCTTGTTTCTGAAAAGTGGGGCACGTCTTACATAAACCCCAAAAATATGCAGAAGAATGGCCCTTTGACCATTTTCGAGGGTTGTGAGTCAGTGGTTTAGCTGCTTTCTGAGGTCCGGTTTCTAAACATAGTCTCTTGCCGTGAATTGTGGCTATGGGGTGAGACTGTTGGCACGTGGGTAGCAGCTTTAAAAACGGCGGTGATTTGCATTTTTGAAAATTTCCACGTTTTGTTGAACTGTGTTCTCCTAAGGAATGAAGGCGTGCTGCAAAACATTCTCCCACATGTGCTTATTTATGTACTTGGGCCATTGTTGACGGGCCCCCCTATTCGTTTTTCATTTATTGGATATGGGGTAGCAGAGGCTGGCTGAAGTCCGGTTACCGGTGTTTAGCAGAGAATGAAGAACTGGAAGACTAAAGGAAACTTAGATATGTCTGGGCGGTCTATAGTCGCTACTATTGGGATCAGTTCATCCATTCCCTACTGATTGCCAGTAAGAAAGTATTGGTCTGCGCGGAGAGGGCGGCTTCGGAATTATGGTTTTGGGCTCTCGAGTTAATCTAGTAGAGGTGCTTTCAAATCTTGAGAAGAATACTAGTTTAGACTAGACTATAACACAAACGGACCTTCCACCCCGCCTGAAATCATGAATACGCAGAAGACAGAACAAATGCAACACCAAGATCCTACGAGTCAGAGATCATAAGCCCCGACCCCCAAACTATCAAATCTTGAGACCCCAGTTCCTAGTGCCCGGCCCAAGGCCCAAAGTCCTAAACCCTCATAGGGTTTAGGGTTTAGGGTTTTAGGGTTTAGTGTTTAGTCCTAAACCGTAAATCCTACACCCCAATTTCCAAACTTCAGAAGGTGATTCTTTTTGCAGCCTCGGGGCGAGCAGCCTCGACGTCGGGATCCTCCGCCGTCATGCGCAGGATCATTGCCTTCAGGGTTAAGGGCGTAAGGTTTAAGGTTTAGGATATAGCGCCTGAAAGGGTAAGGAATCAGGGTGTTTGGATATTCAGAGTTCGCAAGAACGTTACACGGTTTAGCGTTTAGTCATTCACATAGACTACGCTTGCTGGAATTCCATAACCTCCCGAAGTAATCTACACCCTCAGAATTAAAGGGACTCTACTGGGAAC
>CAJNIZ010038713.1:53638-65695 GCA_905231905.1 Symbiodinium pilosum | reverse complement strand
AGCCTTGGAAAAATGAAGAATCAGGTGTTGGGGTTTGGGTACGGAAACGGAGATTATGTAGGGTACACGCCTAAACCCTAAACCCTAAACCCTCCTAAACCCTAAACCCTCCTAAACCCTAAACCCTAAACCCTACAGCCATGAGGCCTGGAACAGCTGGTCCCTGCCGACGGATCGCCGATGGAGGGATCAGGTGTGAAAGCGCTGCACAGCACAACGCGAAGTTTAGGGTTTAGGAGGGTTTAGGAGGGTTTAGGGTTTAGGAGGGTTTAGGGGTTTGGGTTTATAGGGGTTTCTGTTTAAGGGTTTGGGTTTAGGGGTTTGGGTTTAGGAGGGTTTAGGGTTTAGGAGGGTTTAGGGTTTAGGGGTTTAGGGTGTAGTTTAGGGGTTTAGGGTGGTGTAGGGTTTAGGGTTGAGGGTTTAGGGTGCGGTATAGGGATGTAATAATTATCGTCAAAGCAGATACAATGATAACTAATGGAAAAAGAAGTAGAAACGACTCTACAGTCCTATCTGATTGCAGGTTGAGAGTTTAGGACATAAGCTTTGTGCTCGGAATTGCCAAAGACCAACGTAGTGTGCAGAGGGGGACAGGCTCATTGTTGAATTTATTTCTCTCTTGTTGTCATATTGAAGCTCCACGGGGAATATGACATATTCATTAGGAGGATCCCCCACCCTCTAATCGGAATATAAGAGGACCCTAATATAATCCTTATTATCACTTATAGTCACTATTACAGGGCGGGGGGTCCACCTACAATGAAGCAGGGGCTTGTGGGCACACCCGGAGAAGCTGAGGGCCTTACACAGGTCCAGGTGTCAGCTTTACACAGTTATGGGGGAGTCAGCAGGGTATTGCAGCTACTGCAGCTTAGGCTTTGGAGATTGCAATTAGGTCCTCCACGTTTTGCAGCTCACCCCGCGCGCAAGTTGTTGGAAGCGAGGTGAAGAGCTATAGCGTCGTAGGAGCAGAAGGAAAGACATACGCTTTTAGCTTGCTGTTGCTCACCCAAACGGTAAGACCACAGCGTGCACTGCCATATTAGTTGTTTCTATTTGTATCCGGGCTTTGAGTCTGGCATCGAAGGCGGCCCATCTGAGATTTGGGATAAGAACCTGGCCTGCTTGTCTAGTATGTTGTGATCTGTTCTTGAATTTGTTCGCGCGGGCTTTGCAAACTCTGACTCTCAGCGACGCCTGGCACATGGTAAGAGATATCAACAGTTCTGGTGACAAGGCACGTGATGAACCAGCCAAAGCTATGAATAGCAGCCAGTGTTGTCATGTTGTTTCGCCACTCCGGCTCGTTGTTATTGTTTGTCTTTGCGGTATACCCGTCGGCACTTGTCATGCTTGCCTGACAGGCGACCTTCTGCTGCCGAGCTGGCTTGTACCTCATCTTCTTATACAGCTATTTCTTAGAGAGTTCACTCTGGAATTGCGTTTGGCCCCAGAGGAGGAGCCTGCTTTGCCTACGGGTTGATAAACTCTACACCTGAACAAGCAAAGGGCGGGTAACGTGTAAGTGAATCCTTGTGCATTGGCATCAGCCCTTATGAAATAGAAGCAGGTCCAAGAAGTTTCTGTTGCAGTAGCGAAGGCAAGACTTGCAAGAAGTTGTATGAGAAGTTATAGAATGCTGGCCAATACCCAGAGCCCATTTGAAGCACTTCAGGACCTCAAAGTATCCGCACATATGAGAGCCTGAATGACTGCCAAATATATGTCCTCTGGCCTTCCGCATGGATTTGTCTTTAAATCTCTGCAAAACAATTTCTGAGCATCCAAATAGCCCAATGTAAGTAATACTTACGGAATTTAGGACCCAATGGTGGTAAAACCTTGTTTTCTGGGATCCTTGGGGAATGTTCTGATCATTGGGACCTCTACATGAGCTGCAGCGCCACTCGCAACGTGGCATGTGCATCAGGGACCGGATCTGCCTGCTAGATATGGATGCCGGCAACTCGGGACTGGGTTTGGGGTTTAGGCTTTGTTACCATTTATTAGGGGTTGGGGTGGTTGTTTGGATTTTAAGATTCTGAGATTTTGAGCTTAAGGAAGTTCGAGAACCCTAAGCAACCGTAAGTTGATATGGGCTTGAGGGATCTTGAGGGCTTAGGGTTCATTGCCCCTGGAAATCCTCCTTGTGTCGCTACTATACACAGCAGCAGCGGTCAGCTGTTACTGTTGCCATATTGTGCGCGAGTACATACACTCTTGACTGTGCGAGGTCTTTGCAATTTGGACCATGATCTTGATTGTTGCCCTCGTGTTGCTGCATGTTTTCAATGTTCGAACAGAGGTTCTGCGAATATGCAGACATGCCCCCTCCGATACGGATAGTTGCTGAACTTGGTGTAAAGAGAGAACACATCCATATCTTGTGGATGACAGCCCTGCCACTACTGAAGGCATCGAAGCAGCACGTAGTATTTCGATGGGTCCCTCCCTGACGGAGAACTAGGTATGGACGCGTAGTCTCAGCACTGATAGGAGCTGTGTCACCTCCGAAGCGACGCGGTGTCACGATATGCGATATGGGTGGTTGTCAAAACTATGGTCCCTTTTTTGGGTACCCTGAATATTAGGGAATCGGGACCCAAAAAGGGACCATAATTTTGACAACCATCCATATAGACTCGGATAGATGGTCCCTGCCATCCACGCAATATGTAGGGACACTAACAGAATTGCCGCTATCGCTTAGGGTCAGGATTATGCTGGGTGGGATTCTCATGCGTTATGGTGCCTCAATGAACGAAACATAAATCATTGCTGCCATTTTTCAGTGGGAGCCCAGAATCTCACTCAAAATCCAGAGCTTCCTAGAGTCCTAGGGTCCCGATGGGACCCCCTTACCCCATATCTCGGCCACCCTGTCTACATCTGGCCCTGCCCGGCAACCCTGCATTCTAGGCCGAAGAAGTCCTTCAACCGGACGATGTGGCAAAGTTTGATGCCTTTGCGGAAGCCCCAGGAGCAGCAGGGACGGGATTAGGGTTTATAGGGTTTAGGGAGTTCGGGCTCAGAGTTTAGGATGTCGGGATGTGTTGTGACTGCCACATCGTAAGTATCGCGAAGGCCATTTCCGATAATCTTCGCACATCATGTCTACAGGTAGTCTTTAGAGTCTAGATTTCAAAGCATATGACGCCTTGAAGGGCATGGGAAAAAGCACACATGCACCATAAAGGGGGAATAGATTGAGAATTGTCAGGACTGTCAGTCTGCACATATTCTTCTGCCCTGCCCCTTCACCCACATGAAATATACCCTAAGCCCAGCCTAGACCCCGAACCCCAAAGCCCTAGACCCCAAAACCCAAACCCCTTAAACTCCTAAACCCCAGACCTAGACCCCTAAACACCAAACCAATAACCCTGAACCCTAAACCCTCAATAGTCGCAGACGCCAGTTGGGTTTTTCTAGCAGACCTCCAGGCTTTGGGTTCTTTGATTCATGCGGAGGGGTTGTCAAGAATTGTGGTCCCTATTTGGGCAATAGTCTAAACTCCTTAAAGGGGCTTCTATGTAGGGGAGTAGTACGGGGCTTATAAAGGGGAATGCTAGGAGTTTAGACTACAGCTCATTTGGGTGCCCAAAATTTTAGGGGCCGTATTGCACAAGGCGCCTAGAAAGGGACCATAATTTTGACAACCTACTGTCTTGAAGACGAGCCGTTTCGCAAGAAGTTTGATTATGAGTTGCTTTGTTCATCCTTAGTCAGAGGACAAACTCAGATTGGTACACAGACCACCCCCCACTATGAACTCATCACTACATTGGGCAAACCAGGGGATTATTAGGGGGTTCGAGTTTTGGGATCATTTAGGGGGTCCAGGTACTCTTGTAATTGCAAGAGTGCAGTTTTGGGGAAGAGGTCTTCGGCGGCATCCTGGGCAACGTCATCGAAAATGACGATGGCTCCTTGGTTGGCCCTTGTCTGCTTCTTCTTGTCAAAACGAAAGCCCTAAACTCTATACCCTATACATACCCTATATCTATAGTCTATAGGTATGTATATAGGGCCATGTAGTGCGTCCTCTTTCCACCGGTTGGAGGACGGTGACTGAGGGGCGTCTAAGAGGCTTCGGGTTTGGGACTCATGTAGGTCTTAGGGGTTCGGGGATTCAGGGTTTACAGTAGGGGTGTAGAAGTTAAGACCCCAAAACGGTCAAGAGTCCCTTGAGTTCAGCCAAGGCTCATACGGAAGTGATGACAGGACTTCTGAAATTCGCCGGGCTCCAAGACTTCAGGTCAAAGGAGGCAGCTGCGCAAAGATTCCAAAAATGTCATCCAACAATATTCCTTGCATAGGCACGTGCCAGAAAATGCTTAGACATAGCAGCGACGTCTGAATAGAAGCCTCCTGAACAGGACTGCAACGCTGGCTCACACAAAGAGTGTAGGTGTTTTCCTTGTGCTCCCATTGTTTTAAAGCAGGATTGTGGACTTCATTAGGATGTGGAGGACATTGCCTAAAGGGGGACCTGCAGGAATGTGTCACGAGATCACCTTTAGCCTCAAGGAGGACCCTGTTGACCATGGTTTAGAGAAAGTGTTCATGGCCAGAGGAAGTCGAGATGGGTATAATTGGTAATCTATGCACAGAGGCGCAGCCGTAACTTCTTCATCGATATGCTCTTAGCGCTGCTTTGTTGCTTTGCCTTAGCTCCTTTCCAGCTTGCTTTGAACAGCTGCTCATCTGGGCTTGCGAGTTCTATGAAGATGCTGAGGTCCGTTCTTCAAGCATCGGAGGCCAAGTAAAGCTTCGTAGTTTACACAGCACATTCAGGCGTGTTCAAGATTGCATAGGGTTGAGAGGGTGTTGTCTGCGCAGATTCTAGCGACCTCATCCGACCTCGCATGAAAAATGGCAATTTACAAAAGAGTTCAAATTTGGTTTAATTCCAGGTTGGGAATTTACATGAACTAGCCCTTTTGTAGAGCGCTGTAGTCCAACGCAGGAGGGGTCAGGCATACGTCAATACGAGGGACCTGCCGGCGTCCTGTAGCGGGTACCCGCCACAGCATGAACGTCCTTATTCCCGCATTAGTTCAATGTATTCAAACATGGTCACATGGATGAGCTCTGGAGTTGAGAGGCACTTACACCAGCAAGTAACGAAGCTTGGATGAGGTTTCTTGGCCAAGTCATGGCTCCCTTTTTGCGGCGCTTGTACGGAGACTGATATGCTGCACGGGGTAGGTTGGGGACTCTAGAGAAAAATGCAGTCCCAGAAAGCAGTGGTCACAAGAAGCATGTCTTGAATGCGTGGCTTCCATGTAGAAACCTCATAAGAACTAGCCACAAAGGAGAAGCTCACTTGAAGCCTGGCTGAGCTTTCCATGGGTTCATATGAAGGCTACTAAAATATGTTGGGGTTATATAGGGATAATGGAAAATAAAATGGAAACTACTGTAGTATATTGGGGCTATATTGGAATAATGGAAAAGAAAACGGAAACTACTATAATGGGTTTAGGGTTTTGAATATTGCTTTCTTTTGTGACTATCATCACGGGGAGTTTGTCTTTGCTACGAGCGCAGGCGAGGGTATCTGGAAGTATTCTCACATGTTTGCTGAGGGTTCACGGTGTTTGGGTGTGGCAGATACCTACAGGGGGTCCGTCATGTCGAGAAGGACCCGAGGCAGAAGCCTTGCCACACGGACTAAGGGCTCGGGAGGCTTCAACAAACAGGTACTCGGGAACCCTACGGATCGAACCCGTCGTAGACTCGAGTAGGGGTTTGATAAGTCCTTAAGAGCACGCCATTGCACGTCTATGGCTTGTTACCCTGCTAGTCTCACCGTTGACATCTCAATTCTGATTCTTCCTGGTACCTAATGCCCCTGCCTAGTACAGATAAAAAAACTGCAATCTGGCAGCAGGCACCTTGGCCCCATGCAGATGACAACGGACACGGCTGTGCTTGTGTCGCAGAAGGCCTGCACAACTCCCGCGCATAGGAACGCTTGTACCTGGACCACAAAAGTAAGTGACGCAATTAACGGCCCAGGATCCAATATCAGAGTGCAAACGACTATCATTGTGTTATTCTTTTTCTACTTTTCGATGCACTTTCGAGGACCATGTCGGATTCTGAGGTGAGGATGTGACGCTTCTTGGGCTTCCGGGTTGAGGCTAGTGAGTTACCCTAAGGAGCGGACAATACTTAGAGGGTCATGGGGACTTGGTAAGTACGTTTATATTATCATGGAAAGGAGAATGGAAACTACTCTAGAGTTTTGGGTTTAGGGTATTGTATGGCTTATAGGGGTTATTGACCTACTTACTAAGTCTCCAAGCCGTGCGTTCAAGGCATGTCAGGTTGTAGGTTGATAGACAGTTTAGGGTTTAGGGTACTGCGCGCATGGCTTGGGATCGTCCAGGAGGTTGTCCAATTACGGTTGCCCGTCAAAAGGATCCTCGCAGCTTAAGACAAATGTTCCCAAAATTGGGGGGTACCGTTTTGGGGGTCCCTATAATTAGCGAAGACTATAGTTTTGGGGGATCTATGTTGGGGTCCCCCTACTTAGGGAAACTACCAAATTGCATCAAATCAGGACAGCAGTACGTGGAATTTTTCGGAGCTTAACGGCCGCTATGTAACCCCCAGTATGTTATAACCTATTTTTTAGGTGGACCCCCCCCACACCCAGTAATAGTGACTATAAGGGATACTGGTAATCATATTAGGGTTCTCTCTTATAATCCAATTATCACACTATTACGGGCTGGGGGTCCTCCGAAGGTATTGTAATAGAGTACTGCATCTCCACTTGAGATACTTGCGGCCTCAGTACAGGTCATTGCATCTGTTTCCTCGCAACTCACTGACTCAGTTGCATTCATTGAGATGGTTTTGTTTCAAAGCTAGGGTTATCCTATAATATACCTCCAAGCGATCAGCATCTTTGTTGGATGTGGACTCCCGAAAAAGGCACGCACGTTTTTGGGGCAGTTGCCACATGTTTTTCGAGCCCCAGCTCCTGATCACAGGTCCTGGAGCGTGCATGCCCGCTGGCAGAGATACCTTTTCTGGATTCCCCGGAGTTTGAGCGTCCAGCAGATGGTGGAGGAGTTGATAGGGTTTAGGGTTTAGAGTTTAGGGTTATAGGGATATCTCAAAGCAAGATTGCTACAACCTACCCACCAACATGGGATTATCCACATTGACAGGCACCCCATTTTGGAGCACCCCATCTGGACCTAGACACCACCACACGAACCAGACCTATGCTTCTTTATGGGGACCCCCAAAAAGGTACCCCTAATTTTTGAAAACCCTAATCCGTATAATCCCCGTACATAATCCCAGTTTCCGTTTCATTGTTCATCTTCTCTCCCCTTTCAGTCTCCATTATGGGATTTGATATTTCTCTTTCCATTCCCCAATATCCCTAAACCCCAAAATGGTGCCCCTAATTTTGGTAAACACCCTATCGGGGTTAATGTCCCTGAACCCTAAACTGTTCAGATTGGCAGCCTTCATACCTTGCATGCAGGAGATTTCCCTGCATTCGTTTGCAGTTGATGTACCTTCCTCTATACTTTGCTATGATGCTAGGCCTCTGCTACATTAGTCTCCCGCAGTTGGCGAACAGTATTTGAGGGCAACATCCACGCAATTCTTACCAGGAAGCCCACCAGTGATTTTGCAGGACCTCCAGCGTCAGACTCCGTGTGCATGGAGGCCGAATATGATACTTGAAGGGTCAAGGAGACTTAGTAAGTAGGTTAATAACCCCATAAGCCATACAATGACCCCAAGTCTCCCTATTATGAGACTAAGTCCCCATGAACCTCCAAGTAATTCTGAAGTTCTGAAGCTGAAGCTGGGATCCTCTGGAAGAGGCCCACTCCTCAAAACTGGGTAATTGCCGAATATGACTTCCATTTTGTACTATGCCAAAGCCCAATGAGGAAATTGAAGATAAGTTTTGCAGCACAAAATCCACATCTGGAAACAGTAAAGACCCATGATTTCGAGAAACTGCCCCAGAGTAGGTCTGTCCTTGATGCTGACAAGGGCTTCCGATACGTCGCCCGCCGTGACCAAAGCGGTGAGTGGGAGCCGACGCTGCCAGAGGCTCGCTGCACAAAACTGAAGAACCACTACAAGAATCTACACTAATGACGGAAGGGTGGACATATCGAATCTGAGTTGTGCTCGTGTCAGGAGAGGAGTAGGAGCAGCAACAGCCGCAGCAGCAAGAGCAGCTGTAGTACGAAGAGGTAGAAGCATGCTGTGCCTCAGCTTTTCTTGCCACAGCTGCTCTCCTTGTCCTCGACAGATAGCAGTATCAGCTCAAATCCAAGCCCTGCAATTGTTCAGATTCTAGACTGTTCGGACTGGATTCTGGATGAGTTGTAAGCTACAGCCTGATCTTGCAGAAGCTCTTGCCTGGTTCAACTACAGCCAGTCGTGGGGCTTGCCTCTTCAAACCTCGTCCCCAACCTCAACTCCCTTTTTTATACCCTCAGTCCCCAAAACACTACGCAATCGCTGTCACACCTTCATTCCTAAGCGCGGCAGGGTATGAAGGAGCTGCTCCTTGCAGATGCTGACAATGATATCTTGGGCTCTCTGCAGTAAACAGGTGGATTGCTCAGAATTGCGTGTTTTTTAGATAACAATGACTCTTGGTTCATGGGTGCTTCCTGCGTGTCCTCAGCGTGAGAAAGCTAGTGTTTAGCCAAGTAGCAGGGCCACAGCGACTACAGGGGAGTCTTCAGACCAGTCTCAAGCTTTTTGACCCATCAGAGCTTCTACGACACTTCTTTGTGGTAGACTCGGAAGTTGTGGGCAGGGTTTAAGGCGCTTTTAGGTTGCAAGTGTTTCTTGATACACAGCGTGCGGAAATACTTAAGTCCAAGACCGGGCTTCAAGGGCAGCGTTTTGAGAATTGTATCAGGGGTTGTGACCATGTAAAAACGTGTGGCCAAAGAGACAACAGAGATAGAAGAGCGAGAGAGAGAGAGAGACTCAGAGACAGCGACAGAGGGAGCCGTGATGTACAGGGACCCTGAGCTTTGGGCCTAGCCTGAGCGCAGTCTGCGGACTGCGTATAGCACGTAGAAGAAGAAGAGAGCACAGCCGAGTGTCCGAAGCCTGCAGGAAAAGAAGCAGAGGAAGAAGAAGAGCGCACCAGCACGAAAAGCCTAACTTTTGGTACCAGCCCTAGGCCCTAGATCCCAGAAACTCAAACTTGTCCAGCAGAACCTTGTTTAATCCGAACCGCGGGGTCTCAAGCCGCAACTGCAAGGCCCAAACCCCTCGATCCCCAACAGATGACCAATCACATGCCCATATCCTTACCGAGGATGAAGGAAAGCTTGAGCTAGGACGACCAAAGTAAGTTATCTACTAGGGTATCAGATATGTTAAGGGTGGTGCAAGATTTTCCTGCATCCACAGTATCTTGAGATGACATAAATGTACAGTCTGTGTTCGTGGAAAGCCTTGCTAGCTTTGCCCACCCGAGCAATCAGCGCTTAGCTAGCATATTCAGGGGGTTTGGGGTTTTGTGTTGGATTTGGGGTTTTGCGTTTAGGGATAGAATACCCGAAGCGCTATTCATTCCCTGGGCCGATAGGGTTTAGAATTCGGGGCTTGGGGTTCAGCCACTGGCCACAAAAGCTTGGAGAGTTGCTAATGTTGAGGGCTTGGGGTTTAGGGGTTGTGTGTTTGGGAATGAAGCCCTGCAACGCTGCTTCTGCTTAGGCCTTAGAGTTTATAGGGTCTGCGTTTAGGGATAGAAACCTGAAACAGAAACAGTCTCTTGATCCCGAAACAGTCTCTTGATCCCGTTAGGAACAACCTTGACGATAAAAGGTGCTCCGGTATATCTGATTCGCAGTTTGCCACCTAGGCTTCAACTTATTAATTATTCGGGTGGCTGAGCATCCGCGGAAGTTGATCTTGAATTTGCTTGAGTAACTTTAAGCTTAAATATGATTGGCTTTGGCAGCGGGGCAAACGGACTTTGCATACACAGCTTTTAATGGGTGATATATTGTAGCACACCCTACTTGACTTGCTCCTCGAAGCCCAGTTGCAATTATGTATAAAGCGCAGCCATAGTGGATCAAGCTAGAGCACGGGGCTTCCAAAGGAAGGCTTCTTCTTGCATAGCGCTCTGGTGGCGTTACTCGCTGCACCTTGGCAGTTGAGGCCAGGAGTGGGTGTGTGGCGAGAAAAGGGCTCCACAACTGCACGAACCCCCAAAGAGAGAAGCCCTCCGGCGTACGAAAATGGATAGACGTGCACATTCAGAAAAAGCCCTTGGCAGCATGTGCATGCAAGAAAGTCGGATGCCAGAAGAGCAATGTACTGTAGAAGCCTGAACAATTATTTGATAGCAGTATCCCTTCATTGTTCGGAAGACAGCTTCAGCCCACAACATTATTCCGAGATCTGTCATGCTTCCTGGATGCGTCGAAGCAGCCATCTGGTGAGCTAGACTGACAATAGTAGTGATAGCAGTGGTGATGATTAGCAACCCGAAGCAGTAAACCCTAAACCTTTGGCCCAAGCAATTAATTTGCATATAGTATGGGGTCCTCCATACTTGACGATGATTTGGCCCCGGATTCGTTGCATGAGTATAGTATAGGGTCCCTCGAGTACTATAGACCTCAACATGAGACTGACCATGCTATGCGATTCTATGCCTCTTCATTCCAATACATAACTCCTGCGTCCATGTTCTTTTCCTTTCGACCATTTGCTTCTCCACTACTATGGTAATCCATGCACTTCATTACTGAAAGGGATCATATTTCAAGAAATTTCGTTGGATAGAATGAGGCTCCAAAGACTAGCTACAATTAGGTGGCTTTTCGTATGTGGAAAGGGGACCACATTTAAAGAAATTTTGTGGGGATCCTGAATATCGAGATATTCAATACATTCCTGTTCATTTTTTAATTAATAGAGGTCCAAGAGCCCCGATGAAGCGGAAAGGCATTCCTATTCTTTTTTAATTGCTTTCCAGGAGCCCCAATCATTCTTTTAATCTGCGCCCTCCATTTCTTATTCTGGCGGGGGGGGGAGTCCCCCTAAATTAATGAAGTGCTAGATTAATATCCCACTGGAGCCCTCGCATACCCCTATAGAACCATTCTGTATTCTTCGTAAAATCCGTGCAGGACCCCTATGTACATCTCACAAAAAATAGGTTTCACAGTCCTTACACAATCCCCAGGTGCATTCCATGTGTCATCCCGATATATACGCTCAGAATCCCTGTATCTCTCACATAATCCCTACATAATCCTTGCATATCCCTACATAATCACTCTATATACATAACCCCTACAAAATCCTTCTATGTACCGAGACACAACCCCTATAAATCCCTACACCATGCCTAGACAGCCCTACAGAAGTCTTATCTATCCTGACATGCTCCCTGCATCATCCTTGCATAATCCCCGTATAATCCTGATTAAGAATTTATATGCGCGGCTTCCAAAATTAGAGTCCCAGTATTCGGTGCTCTAATATAACCTATACCCCAAAAAGTGGCCCACAATTCAGAACAACCCATATAAATCCTTACATAATCCAAACACCCTAAACCCTGTTATATAATTCCTATATGGTAGTTTCCCAAAATAAGGGAACCCCAATATAGACCCCAAAATACTACAGTCCTTTTTATGGAGACCCCCAAAATGGTACCCCTGAATTTTGAGAACCCCCCATATACTCCTTACAGGTAGCTTGGTGCCGGAGGATGCAGGGCTCCACAGCATCGACCGCTCCTCAGGGATACACCTTGGTTTAGGGTTTAGGGGTTTAGGGTTTAGGGTTTAGGGGTTTAGGGTTTAGGGGTTTAGGGTTTAGGGGTTTAGGGGTTTAGGGGTTTAGGGTGTAGGGTTTAGGGTTTTCATTAGAGGCTGTATTATTGTGAGGGTTGAAAGGGTATGGAGGGATGTATAAGGGTTTCAAGGGATATACGAAGGGGTACATAGGGTTTAAAGGGATATACGAAGGGGTATATAAGGCTATATAAGCCCTGTGCATGCATATATATATATA
>CAJNIZ010038713.1:31622-53538 GCA_905231905.1 Symbiodinium pilosum | reverse complement strand
TTGTTGTTGTTGTGGTAGTAGTAGTTGTAAGTCGTGGTCGTTGTTGTCGCAGCAGTAGCATTGGATGCCTAGGATGATTTGGAAGAGAGTACAGTAGTCAAGCAGTAGGATGAAGGGTTAAGAGTTGGATCAGTACTAGAATCCGGAGCAGTGCAGGCAGTGCAGGTTGTAGGAGTCTTAGGATTGGCAGGTTTAATAGAGGAGCCAGAATGGCCGTAGCGTAGGAAACATTGTGATGGAACTTGCGCACACTTCTCCGCCAACAATTGTCGCAATACATCTCACAGGTAGGCCTTTATGTCCATGAAAAGCGTTGTCTACAGAATCCGTTTTTTCACTTTCACCTGCAGATTTAGATCACAAGATTAAAGCTGCAGCAGCAGTCCTTAGACTTTAAACAGGGCCTATACCCTAGTCCGTTGGGAACCAAGGTATTGCCTGGGCATCACGTGGCTACGTTCCGCGAGGTCCAGGCTATATGCAGCGTTCCCGATGCACATTCGAAGCTCCACGCTTCAAGGGCATGTTGAGATTTCATGAAGTAAGCCCCTCAGACCCTAAACCCCAAACCGAGCTTCCCGTGGATTGACTCAGACGTCCATTCTGTTGAGCTCGTGCTTCAATTATGCAAGATACAAAAGAGCAGGGGTCTAAGTTAGCATTATTGTAAAGTGGTAAACGTGGTTGTTCAATGAGTGGAAATACATACGTTAAAATGCTTGCAAAACGAAATGGGGCAACTCAAGAAACGATGCCCCAGAACGGTATCCCCCAAACCTGCAAAATTATACGGGGCACCCTACATGAATTCCACCATTTCCGCCAAACAAGTAAGACTCATGCCAGCTCAAATCAAATCATAAAGTGGGTTGGCCCGCGTCCTACAGCTACTTCGTACATGTGGGTCCTCGCACAATCAACCAACTTCTACAGTGGAAGTTGGAAGCCGTTACTGCAACCTTGTTCAGTCAGCAGTTTCAAGGGGATTTAAAAGCGCAAAGGCGCTACTGTTTGCGTTTACCTTCGGGTTTGCATTTCAGTCGAAAGAACAGGTTTCCAGTAGCCCTTCTATGCCAGCCTTGCACTTGTGTTTCACACCTCTCGACATGCGCACCTCATGCCGCGGAGGTAGTGGCAGGGTGTTCGCGGCCGCTACGCCACCAAAGCCTTAACCCTACGACCCTCAGCACTCGCATTGGCTGCTAGTGTCTAGGCTTTGAATACATATGTTACAACTAAGTAAGGAAGGAATCGCTGGTGCTCACAAATCGAGGATTTGCTTTTTGCGTGCCTTCAGCAACTATTGCCCATGGCCTGCGCGCATCCCCGCACTCAGTAAGGAGTTTTCAGGCTTTATTCCGCATGGATATTGTTTCAAGAAGGGCTTGAAGTAGATGGTGAACTTAAAGCACCACTTGAGCTAGCTTCAGGAGAACGGTTATCATTCCATTCAAAACATGACCATTTGGACTTGTGCTCCTTGAGCTGTGTTCACTTGGGGAAGTTGGCAAAGGACCTTCCCGGATGCTTTCTTTGACGAGCTCGAATTTCTAGCGTTCAGCTGGGGAAGCATTATTTTGGATGAAAGTTCGGGCTCGGTCTCGTGACATCGGCCTGTGCTTTTACAAGGTGTTTGCACTTTCTGGCCAGGACTTGTCTGCCTTCGCCCTAACCGCTGTGTTCCACGGTGTTTCGCAGTATCTGGAGGGTCGGTTCGGCTCGGCCTTCCGCCTCTGCCTGGAATGAAGGCAGAAACTGGCCAATGCAGGAAAAATGTAATTACTGCCTTCATGCGCTGTCCACAGCATCCTACATTGACCCTTCAAAGTATTTCAGCTGCCCTGAGCCACGTTGGGTGAACACGCGGTTTCCTGCGAGGGTTACCAAACCGATCTTTGTCTGCATGTGCCGAGAAACGCCTGCCATCTTTGATGGGCCATCCATGGTTGCAATGTGGCCTGCAAACCAAGCGCTGCGGGGTCGTACAGTTCAGAGGGATTAGATGGGGACAGGGGGTTGTTTGAGGTTGCTAGGCATCTTGTGCAGCACAAACGTGCGATCCTACATTTGTAGTGCCATTGCGGCTCTGTGCAATGTTGACTCTCCTGCCCTGTAGGTTGAAACTACTCAGCTGGTTCACCACACCTTTTGGTCCTGGGCGCGGTGCTCGCAAAGTTTGCCACCACGCAAGTGGGGCTCTAGCTAGCACCTGACCGTCTGAGGGGACGGACGAGTCGTAATGTATGCCTACCACACAGGATTTCCTGTTTCTGGTATAAGACTCCCGGAGACACCCTAAATCCTAAACCCTAAGCCCAAGAAATACGTAGCATGGTTTTTTGAAAGCTGGGACCTACACCCTGAAGCCCGCACCTCAAGCCTTGCGCTCTGAAACCCCCGGTCCTGTGCGGGACTGACCTTTAGGCCTCAAGCGCTTGAGAGCTTATGCTTACTTTTGGTTAGCTGGGGATGAAGGAATGGAAAAGAAAATGGGAACGATTATAATGGGTTACATAGGGACTGCTATAAGGATCCAGCGGGTTCAATCTGCAGTTCTGGGAACTCCGACATATCCACTCCTGTGGACCTTGTAACCCCTAATTACTACTGCCAAGAAAGCCTCAGAGAACAAGGCTCATGGAATACGAAAAAAAGGGAGCTTTTTGTTTTTGCCCTTTCAACGGAATGAATCTGAACATGCCAATTATTTCGCCTCTAGGCTAGCAAAAACTCGAGAACTCGTGTGTGAACATGGCTATCGCACCGCCTCAGTCCGAAAATGCCGTGGGATGTGCTTGGCCCAGTCTCCATCTTGCGTCCTTCTGCATACCTGTCATGCTGCCTTCTTGAGTAGACCGCACGCAAGATGTTGGAGCCACAAAGTCTCTAATGCCCTGCAGGGGCAGGGTTGGGAGAGGGGGATGTCAAGAGCGCAGCCTTCTACCCAAAAAATCTACCCCTAGATTAGAACCCCCTGCAACCCTGCGCCCTACAAGTCTCCCCATTCTGGTCTTGACTACTCATACAACTCACAGAGCTGATTCAGGATTTTTAGGTTTTGGCATATGCCCTAAATCATCCCATAAATCATGGACTGCATCCCCACATAGCGTCAGGTATATCGCTAGTTAGGAAAGGGGCCTTCGGCGGCCGGGGTTCACAGAATCGCAGGGTGTAGACTCCACATCTTGTGTGTGTTGCTGCTCGAGTGATGCGCCAGGTCATCAAACAGCCGCTTGCAGCTAGCTGTTGTTGAAACGTGCGGGTTTCAAAGTCTTACCCGACTTTCTGCCAGGGCAGGGTTCCAAAGCACAACGGATGGGAGGAGACAACCATGTGGGCAATGCTCTTCAAACATTGAAACTCTCAAACCTGGCGTTGTTCGCCAGCTCATCTTCGCTTGATGCTGAAAACAACACTTGCTTGAGAACGCTGCAAGACGTAGCGCCGGTTTACAGACTCAAAGCTGCACCCCCCAGTGAAGGTGCTGGGCGGATGCAAGCCAACTGCCGGCATCTGCTAGTTGTGCAGAACACGCATTGCAGGCCTCAAATCATTTGATAGCTGCCGTGCTGGTGGTTGGCTGCCAGCCAGAAGTTTGATAGCATCAAGGTATATCAAGTCTTGCTTGTCAGGAGGTTTCCTGCCATCAGACAGCCAGCTCAAACAAATGTGTGTACGCACAGTTAACAGTCACAGCTTGATGATCAGGGGCACAACGTGCACTGTCGCAGCATAGGCCCTGGAGACCCGGAGCATTGAATTGAACAGCCAACGAGTCAGGGTGCGGCTTGCGCGCGACTTCTCATAAGCTTTCCGGCCGTCATGACTCTGTCGCGCGACTTGCTGTGCTTGCTCGAACTTCTGCGTCAAGTCCTTCCCCCAAACCCCTTGAAAACCCGACGTAGGTTTAGCATGGAGCGCTTTGGCTCTGCCGCGATGAAGGCCAGCAAAAATCAAACTTGTGCATCACAACTAGTGCGTGACGGCGCCACGGGTTCAGGCGAACATGGATCCAGCAGGTCAGGATTTAACAAGTTCGAAGTTTAGGGTCTTGGTGCTTGGTGAGCACAGCTACTCGTCAAGTTTCGGGCCGAGCCTCCAGGTAGAAAGCTTCGCGCCCTGGTCGCTTCGGTTGTTGGCCAGCAGGTCATGGCAGGCCGCAGGCGCCCAGCGCAACAGCATTCGCGCCGAGTTGATAGTTTGAGCAAAAAATGGCAGGGCGAAATGAAAATCTCCAACAGAAGGTCAAATGGATGCAGGGTGCGCGTGAGCACATAAAGGTAATGCCCCACCCTTATTGCAGGGGGCCCGCCGCCCAGATTCCAACCATCAGGTTCCATTTTCTGTCGTGAGTTGCATTGGGCCATGTCGTCTCTGGGAAAATGGACCCAGTGACGCCGCAGGTCCGTAGTTCCATTATGGTTCCCTCATGTTGCAGCTGTGGGTTTCACTGTCTGCAGCATTGCGTTGCGCTCGAGCAGCCAATTTCATGCATCAGACGGGGGCCAGAGACGAGAATTTGTGGAACATGGGTGCCGGCAACATTCTGATGGGGAGGCGAAGCTTTGGAAGTTCCATTTTCCTGCGCCTCTCCCCCTTTAACGTGGGGCATTAAAGGTACAAAAAGTGTTCCTACAATTATCTTGTTTCGGTGTTCGGGGACAGTTGGCGAGGGTATTCAGTATTCATCGTCATGCAGAGAGCGGCCGCAAGATGTGAAATTCAAACACAGGATTCTACAAATAGTGCATTCACGTCCATTTGGGAGCAGAGATTGTCCGTTTTAAGCTTGGGTGGGTCCAAAAAGGCTTGCCTGCGCGTCCTAAAACATTACCGCCAGGCCCACATGTGCATACCTCGTTTTGGAGGATCCATGAAGTAATTAAGACGTGCTGTGGGTCTCCATGACCCTAAACCCTAAACAATCTTCGGCGGTGTTGGCTCACACTGCCATCCTCACCTCCGGGCCCAACACCGAAAGCTTGGGGCTGTTAGATGTCCTCTCTCTGCGTTCCAGTGCAGGGCGTTGAGTTTGCCCCTCTGAGCCTCCCTCCCGTTGCAGCCTGAGCACTCAGCCCGCACCTTAAGAAAATGCTCAAAGCTTTTCAGCCCCAATCCCCTCAAGGCTCATAAGCAACAGCTTTCGATTTTACGATCCTTTCTGGTTATAGCACACGCATATGATAGGACCCTGCAGCAACGCGCTGCCAAGTCCTCTTTTTCCTGTTGTTCTTTCTGGTGCCGGAGTCTCAGTGGTGCTTAAAAGAGAGTGGGGCAGTGGATCTCTATAATGATGTTTGTAAAGTCTCTACATGTACCCCTATAATGCTACCTGTATTCACTCCCCCCCGCGCACTTAAGCGACGTTCAGGAGTAGAAATCGTAAGCCTCAAGGCACCCTAAACCCTGAACCCGAAACCCATCAGAACCTTTCCGAATCCCACATTTCGGCCTGTCCTTCAGCCTCAGAATCAATGCGCTGCCCAGGTGGAGAGGCCCCGATTTGGTCAACTATCTGCAAGTATGCGTGAAGGGTTATATAGGGATATATAGGGATTGTGCGCGCTTGTGTAGGGGTTATGAAGAGTTACATAGGGATTACATTTTGGGTCAGGGTCTGCTGGTGGTCTCCTTGGCCTGCACCGGACGTGAGCCCTGAGCCCCGTGGACGCGGTGACTCTCAGCCGCAAAATGCATGTAGGCCCCCCTGCGAATTGGAATATATGCGCGGATTGACCCACTTTTCATCTTGCCTCCTGGATACTTGTGCTGCGTTGAATAGATTCTTCACAAATTCTTGGGGCTGCAATTTTCTTCCGGTAAACATAGGTCTGGATAACACGCAATCCGGAATACTTGCTGGGGCAGGGGCCAGGGCACACATCAAGAGTGCAGCGGCAATGGCCTTCCTGCCTCCAACAAACGGATGCATTACTGGACGTCCAATCTTTTCAGTCCTCATACCTGGAAGGCGTAGCCTGCTCAGCTTCCTAGATCTTGAGCCAGCTCCGCAAAAATTGCGACCTCGCAGCCAAGGGGGGCTGACCAATCTGAATCCATCCATGTCTTGTGCCTTTCGCAAATCAGCGAGTCGAGTCCTAACTTATCATAGTAGTAATGGCAATAATGGTAGTAAAAATAGTCGTCACAACAATGGTAAGAATCACAAGTTCCTGCATCTTCTCAGGGTAAGGCCACCCCTAGGTTGAGAAAAACAGCAACCCAGAAGAAGCTAGGCTCCTAAGGCGCACCAAGACCAAGGTCGCAGCTCTTCTTTGGGAACCCTGTGCCTTGAAGCCCAAGGATGAAAGCATGAGCCCTTAACGCCCAGCCAGGGGTTTAGGGTTTAGGGTTAGCTTGAAGATTTTCTGGAAAAATAGGCCCTGCTCTTTCCACATTCAACAACCCCTTGCTCATGGAGACCTTGATCTGTGAAGTCCTACTCTCTCCGGGGGATGCCACCTCTGGGGTCCCAGGTAAGGCAGCAATCTCAGCTTCGGAGACCTCATGTCTTGCCTGTTTAATGCAGAGTTTTCGGATGGGAGCTCCTCAAAAGGGGGGTTCCCTTGCAAGAGGGCCATAGCAAGAGCCGATGGTGCTCTTGGGAAGCTACCAAGTCTAGTCACTCCTGCCGGCCGCAGCATACCCGCAGAAGAGGCAGCGTGAGTCATCTCTAGACCTGAAACCCCAAATTCCGTAAGTCTCCATAAGGCGACACGTAGAGTGGCTGGGTGCAGCCTGCGGACAAACCCTTGCAGCGTCTCCAGCCTCGCATCAGGCATTATTGCAACATCCAAGACACGGACACTTCTTTGTCTGTACCAGTCCAGACATCAAGTTGCATGTCCTAAATCAAAGTAGACAAGAACTGAAGCCTGTCACTTAGGGTAGGTAGGTTTTTCCATGAGCTCCGGCGCCCTCGGTAACAGGCTGATCCGCCTGCCTAGCGTCCCAAACAGTCAAACCATTCTATCAGACCTCGCCCTGTGTTGGAATCGCTGGACAAGGTTGCGGGCTGCAAAATGGCCGCAAGAAAGGGGATTTCAGAGCATGGCAAAAAAAGGCTAGACATTTCCGCTGAGAGAATGCACATACACACCAGCCGCCAACCAACAATCCAGTTTTGCATGCACTTTCCTTGTCTTCTCTCTGGATCCACCCAGCCTTCAAAATATCATGCTCACAAAAATGGTAGGCTAACTTGCAGGCTTGGGGGTCTCTTCGCAAGGCCCTCTGTGAAGGCGTCTACTTGCAGCCTCCTTGATTTCATACTGTCCGAGACCATCAAATCCGGGCTGCTGCCCAGGCGGCAACCCTGAACTTTGAACCCCGAATCCCCAAAGTGGAGACGGAACAAGGGGGTCTGGAGCAGCGATTCCATGCACTGTATCCTTGAGTGGTTCCTGGCCAAGATCCACGCACTGTTGAGGGTCCTCGTGGGAACTAGGTGGATGCCCTCGCAACACTCAGCTGTCCCACCTCATCACACACCTGGGAGCTGTGCTCTACTCACCGCAGGCGCTTGCAGTAGAAATTTGCATTCTCCAATGTCTCCGTTGTGTTTGATAGGCAAAGGGGTATAGTATAGGGGAGTAGATAGGGACATATAGGGACTTCCGGGCAGGACTATGCTTTATGGACTCCTCATCAGTATAGCTGTAGCCTGATCAGTTTCATGATCGTACAGCTTTGATATATCAGCATGTCATGCTTAGCCTGGTTGGGAGCCCTTCAGTGCTCCTTTGAAAACTTCAAAAAGGATTCATTGCTTGAGGGCCCAGAGCTCTCAGCCTGCTCCTAAACTGCAAGCCAGGCCATAGCACCCCTCATGGCACAGAACTGCAGAGGTCCGATTGATTTGGGCTCATCATCTCTAGTTTATAGCAAGCCATAGCGGCAGGACATCCTCTTTCCACCGCGAACACAACACCAGTGTAGGTAAGTCGAATGCCTGACATGTTCAGAAACTGTGCATGGGCCATACGGCCTTAACTCTACACTGGCATGGCTTTCAAAAACACATCTACTCAAAGTTGGGATGCTACAGTTGTAACAACAGTGGAGGATGGGGAAGACTAGGCGCCTAGAAACCCTCCAGGCCCCAAAGGCTTACACTTGAGCCACGCAGTGGCTTTGCACATATGCTGCTTCTTGCTACGCCTGCCAGCTGGTGAATCTGTACTGTCCTTGGGCCGTGTTGGCTTTGGCGGCGAAAGCTGCTTAGCGTGGGAGCAACTCACGAATGTGCGTAGCATCCAGGCTACTTCTGATGCCCGTGCTGCTCTGAAAGTTCTGGGCAATGGTCCGTGGTCACATGGGGATATCCGGATTCTGGTGGCGACAGCGGAGCGACTCAGAAACGTGCAAAGTATCCATGCCAACGTCTCTGCAAGTGTTGCTGCTCTGAGAAGCAGATTAGTGGCTACCTGGGGTGCTCCAGAACTTTGCGGTGACAGCAGTATGGTCAAGGCGCAGCTCAGCAACGTGCAGCAAATCCAGGCTTCTGCATTTGCAGCCGCTGCTGTTCTGGACAATGGTTCATTGGTTACCTAGATGGCACAGAAGGCTCAGGATTGAGGTTTGGGGTTAGGAGCTAGGGGAGCTAAGAGCACGACATGTTGCAGCCTTTTTGTTGAGGAGGCAATATGAGCATGTGCTGGGTCGCATTGGTTGGGGCAATCTGAGCCAGATCCAAGTTGTGCCAGCCTTAGAGGCCCGGATTCTCCAGGCTCAAGGTCTTGTTCTAAATACGGCTGACACCCACAAAGTCCCCTGGAATCCACTCCCCCATTCCCTAAAGAGCATAAGGAATTTGAAGCTCAGCGATTCGCAGAAGAACCTTCCAGTGTGGACTGATGATGCCTGATTGAAAGCTTGCAGAGACCTCGGGCCCAAGGTAACCTTCACGTGGGAACTCTATAGGGTATTCATGAAGGCTAAGACTGCTAAGAAGATGCAAAGAAGCATGTTAGTGTGGGGTTGCCTCCGCATGTACCTAACCCCCGAGCCCTCAGGCATCATGCCCTTTAACCGGCAGACCGTAGGATTAAGGTGTAGGCTGTAGGCCATACTCATTATTGTAAGGCCTCCCGCCTTTGCAACTGAATGGGGACACCTACCCAGACCTCAAAAGTAGGTAAAACACGGGCCCTACAGTCCTAAAGATGGTCGAGAAAGTCATCAGGCAACAAACGTTGGGCATTAAGGGAATAATGTCTTGACCCCAGTTTTGTTCGCGCTGGCCAGAGGTTTCAGATTCCAGCGCTTAGGGTTTGACAGCCCTACCCTACCACACCAGACTGGGAGCAATCTGAAGAATGTCGGAAAAGTTTGACACCATAACAGACCCCAATACTCACTATTGCCCAACATGAGCTCACAGCCTCAGATTCGCGTGAAGAAATTCCGGACGCAAGGCATGGAATGGAAGTGAAAACATGTGTTTTGCCTTCCTTTTTGGCGCTACGTCACGAATGGAGGGATGGATCCCCATAGCAATCCCATCATGACCCCTTATCATAGCCTCTGCAGCCAACTGTTCATGATTCCTCAGGACATGATTTGGGGGCATGTCTGCCCGAAACATTCAGGAATCGCTTGTTTTGCATATCCATTTTCTGGATGGGTTCTCAGGATGTGAGCGGCTGGCGTAACAGTCCAAGACAAGCACAGTGGCGGAGGATGTGGCTTCGTATGTGGGTGTGAACTTGAGAGAGAGGTCGCAAGGTTCAGAAGCTCTTTGACGCAAACCTGGAAAACTTGAACTCTCCGGCCAAAAGCCCTCATTCCAAACCCGGCTTAAGGCATTACGTGTGGACTCCTTGTCGGTCAGTTGCGCCCTGGTTGCTTGCGGCCTGTTCGCTGCAAGACCACCAGACAGGCAATTCATGAGGCCTAACTACCAATTCGAGAAGCACTAAGAGTTCTATGTGAAAGCTTACATGCTAGACCTTCCATCTATACCCTCTATATACCCTGAATAGGGACCCTATTTAAAGGGTACAATGACAAGAAGGGTCCTGGATAAACTTACCTATTTGAGCCAAGGTCGGCGCAGGTTTTTCCCGTGCGTGCGTAAACGTCGCGTGGGCTCGCGCCAGTTTGTAAGGATTTTGGGTTCAGGGTTGGCGCGCAAGCTTTGCATTGCTTTGTGTAGGAGGTTGCTGAAGCCACGACCTGAAGACTGCAATGAGATCGCAGCAAGTTTTGCGCATGTTTACGTAAGTTACGTGGTTGGAATAAGCGGCGGAACGCCCACGCGCATAAGCTTGAGCAAGTTTTTGCGCGCAAGTTTTAACTCGCGAGGACCCGCGGCAGCCTGATCACACATGGCATAGATTTAGGCAAGCTGGCTGATCTCGAGCTGCAACATTATTTTTCAGGGACGTGTCTCGCACAACAGAACACAACACACTGCTTCCAGGCCTGACTTAGCAGAGCGAAAACATCCGCAGTTGCAGAAGTTGTTGCTTTGAATCGCATTGCCCAGCCCAGTCCTGTAAGAACATGGACGTACCATACATACTTGTCTGTCCTGGTGCTCAGGCTCAGAACCTCACGCAATAGCCGAAGAGGCTCTTCAAGTGCCTGTGAAGTAAGGCATCTCATGCTTCATCTCTTGGGGGGACCTTTACGGGGATGCCTGGGCCGACAAAGAAAACCTTCGGCGAAGGCAGGTGGATTAGCACGGCCGCGGGCAGGGGCGCCTAATTGTAGAAGCATCGGCAAACTGCGGACATATTAGCTCCGTAGGCCCCCTAGTTAAAGTCGGGCCATGTTTCTTCCCGACTTAGCAGGGAGCCTCTGCGGTTGCTCCGTCCTTTCACGACCTGCTTTGGTTCCAGTCATTTCGGGTGCTGCCATGCGGTGCAAGGGCCCAGCAACCGTCAAGCGCAGTAGGGAGTATCGAGTGTAAGAAATAAACAACAAGCTCCAACGGCGACAGGTGGCAAGAAAAGTCACCCCTCCAAATCTGGGGTCAGTACTAACCGGAAACTTAAGCCGTGTTTCCTTCCACACATGGTAAAGCAAGACCTCAAAATCACAGTAGTGCCAAAACTAAAAAACACAAACGGGGGAGTAGATGCCTATAGTAACCCCGACAAAGCCGCTTATCATAGTCTCTGCAACCCACTCTGTTCCGCATCCCTCCGGATATGATTCGGGGTTATGACGTTCACTCCCGAAACATTCAGGACTGGCTTGTACAGATCCATTTCCTGGATGGGGTTCTAGGGATGTGAGCGGCTGGCGTAACAGTCCAAGACAAGTACAGTGGCGGCGGATGTGGCTTCGTATGCGGCGACTCCTTTTCTGATGCCCTTCACCTGCCTGTGTAGTAAGGTCTCTCATGATTAATTTCTTCATTTCGGCAAAGCCAGGTGCATCAGCACGGCTGCTGGCAGGGGCGCATAGTTGCAGAACCTTCGGGACCCTAAGCAGACATGTCTAGCTGCTAGCTGGCCACCGCACATGAAGCAAAGCTGCGTAGTTTCATCAATTTGGGCATCAATAAAAGCTTTAGAAAACTCACCAGCGCACGCGCCCATGTAAGTTTTGTCATATGAGCGAGCTTCTAAACTCGCGTTATGGCAAGCAAGTCACGGTTGGACATGGAATACAAAAAGGCTGGAAAGCCATGGGGAAGCCTGAAAAGCGACACCCTGCAATCCAAAAGTCATTACAGTGCACTTTCAACTCAGCCGACATGCAAAGCGACACCTCAATTTTGCAACATCTATGCCGACGAAACCCGGTGAAGCGGGGAACCCTGTAAAGCGTTACCCCTCATGAGGCGTCCATTACCTTAGACAAGGAGTTTAGACGGACGCTCATAATATCAGATTTCTTCCGCAAGCCTAGTTTCAATCGGTGCGGGTTTCCGTAGGGAAGTTGTTTGGGAGTTCCTGCGCTAGCGCCTCCAGCCTGGTATCCCTGTGTCTCGCATCAAGAAGCCGGATCCTCGGGAAACGTGCGCTAGCCAAAGAGACATTAGCAGCGTAAGCCTGGAAATGGCTAGAATTCAGGGAATGTGTACAAACTATTCCCAGGCCCCTACCCAAGGTCAGGGCCATGCTTCTTCCCGACTAAGCAGGGAGGCTGTGCCACTGCTCCTTCCTGTCACAACCTGCTTTGGTTCCAGTCATTTGTCGTGTTGCCAGGTGGTCAAACAGGCGCTCACGGCTGGCGGGGCCAAAAAGCAGCAGTTACCGAGTGGCCTTGCATAGAGCCATGATACCAATTAGCTTGGGCGATCGTCAAGCCTTCACGCAAGTAGGATCGCCATAGAGCGTAAGAAGTGAGCAACAAGTCCCAACGGCGATAGGACACCCAAGAAGGCGTGCCTCCAAATCTTGGGTCGTGTACCAAGTGGCAACCATATCATTGATGCCTCCCGCCAAAAATCGTAAGCGATACCTCAAATTAGTAGTGCCAAACCCCTTCCAAATGAAGAAATGGATCCCTACAGCAATCTCATCATGACCCCTAATCATGGCGTATACAGCCCATTCTTCATGATGCCCCAGGATATGATTCGTAGGTATGTTTGCCTGCAGGAATTGTGTGCGCACATCCATTCTCTGGATGGAGCTTTCAGGATGTGAGCGGCTGGCGTAACAGTCCAAGACAAGCACGGTGTCGGCTGATGTGGCTTCGCGTACGGGTGTGAAATTGAATGAGACGTTTCAAGCTCGAAACCTTAGACACTCCAGCCAGAAACATCAGCTGCATAGGGCCCCTGCCCAAGCGTCCCGACTAAGCAGGGAGCCTGCGCTTGTGCCATTGCTCCCTTCACAATCTGCTCTGGTGTCAAACATTTCTCGTTCTGCCAGGTGCTGCAAAGGGTCCAGGGCTGGAGGGGCCAAAGGCGGCGGTTAGAGGCTTGATACCCATGTGCTTGAGGAACCATCAATAATTCCATAGTAGGGCGCCTAAGTAGGACTGCCGTAGAGTGTGAGAAATGAGCAACAAGCTTCAACAGCGACTGGACACGCGAAAAGTCGTGCCTCCAAATCTTGGGTCGCGTACCGAGTGGCAACTATATCATTGATGCCTTCCGCCAGATATCGTAACGCGATCCCTAAGACTTAGAGTGGCACCAAACCCCCCATCCAAATGAGAAGGAATAGAACCCTCTAGTAATCCCAGCAAGACCACTTAGGATAGCTTCTGCAGCCCACTCTTCATGATCCATCGGACATGCTTCGGGGGTATGTAAACAGTCAGGAACGGATTGTGCACATCCATTCTCTGGATCGGGTTCTAGGGATGTCAGCGGCTTGCGTAACAGTCCAAGACAGTTACCGTGGCGGAGGATGTGGCCTCGTATAGGGGCGTTGGCTTGGGTGAGACGAAATCTCAAGGTTCAGAAGCTCTTTGCCGCAAACCAGGAAAGCTTCAACCTTGCAGCCCAAAACCCCAATCTCTAAATCCGGGTTGAACAGATTATTACGTCAAGACTTCGTTTCTGACAGGAACCATTGCAGACAGGTCACGCGAGACGTACTTGCGGCCTCTTCACTGCAAGCCCGCCAGACAAGCAATTGATGAGGCCTAACTACAATGTGAAGCGCCCTCTCATCAATCTGAGCTCTGGCCCTGCGCCGTGAAGCAAAAGTAGGTGGATTAGCATCTCTGCGGGCAGGGGTGCATAGTTCCAGAACCATCCGGACCTTGCTGCAGAAACATCAGATGCTGCGTAAGGTCAGGGCCATGATTCTTCCCGACTCTGCAGGGAGCCTGTGCCATTGCTCCTGCCTCTCACAACCTGCTTTGGTTGCAGTCGTTCGTCGTGTTGCCAGGTGGTGCAATTAAGGGCCCCGGCTGGAGGGGTCACAAGCGGCAGTGACCAAGTGGCTTTGCATAGAGCCTTGATGCCAATTCGGCTGAGCGATCGTCAAGCCTTCCGGAGAAGGATACAGGTACGCAATTAGGACCGCCATAGAGCCGAAAGAAATGAGCAGCAAGCCTCAACAGCGACAGAACACCGCAAAAATGTTGCCTCAAATCTTGCATCAATATAGAATGGAATCTAACGGATGCTTCCCGCCAAAAGTCGTAAAGCGATGTCTCAAACTCATAGTAGCGCCAACACCCCCCACCCCCGAAAATCATCCAGCACCTGGGTCCCGTAACATGCGAGGCCACATCAGCTCTAGAAGTATGCCCTTCTGTGGGCTTGGCGCGCCTGCCGACGACTTCTGATGTCTATCATATGAGCGGCGTTCAAACTTGTGGTCCCTGCTTGGGTTCCTACAGTGTTCCTACTATAATGTGCCCCTTGTACTTGCGGCCAGGCGTCAGGCACGCACGTTTGTGTACATGGTCCCACAGTCAGCGAGTGCTGGCGAGCGCCGTAGACATGACCACCAGCCTTATCCTTGGCTCCCATAGGGACCTCCTACACTATAATCCTTGCTATGGGGACCCCCAAGAATACCCCTAAGTTTGGGGAAACCCCTGTATGCATGGAGCTGGTTCCGCGCCTAAGCGAGGATAGCCAGGTGGTGCGGTCTCAACCTCAGAATCCCTGCGAACCTGCTCCATAAATCCTCATCCTCCCAAGGAAAAGCCCTAATTGCAACGGAGCAGCAGTCTTGGAAGCCTTCCCAACCTAGACCGCTGCTGAAGTTGTGCGGTGAGGCGTGGCTCGCCTGTGGGGCAGTCAAGTTGAGGACACGTGAGTATCAGCATTTCAGTCAGACTCAGTGTTCGACTTTGCTGCCGATCCTCGAAAACCATAAGAAAGCCAAAGCTTCAGGGCGGTCGCCCTTAGAAAAGTCATCGCTTAAGTGGGCAAGAGCCTCGCCGGTTTGCTGCTTGCTGAGCTTATGCAAAGCCTATGACACGCCACTCTACACTCTCTCAACAGCCCTTAACCCCGACGCCCAAGGCCCTGAGCTGAACCTTCGAGTCCCTAGAGCCCGCATCTTGGCTCCTCCCGCCCTTATGGTCAAAACACCAACCTCTAGGCATTCAAACCTCAATGTTCCGCTGTAAGCTTCGCAGTCCGGCTGAAAAGCTCAGGGGGATGCCCGACCTCCTGAGCCAGGGCTGGAGTCTAAGATGTCATTCTATATCCCTGAGAGCCTTATAATTTTGGAGTCCAGGTTAGATATGGTTAGGTGACAGTTTCCACACAGCCTCGCTTGCAATCCCTGGCCGTGGCATCAGGATCTCTCATCTGAGGTCAGTCACCAGTTATTGAGACCGAAGCGCCGGCGCCGACGGAGGTGCGGACGGGTAGCAGCTGCTCAAGTTGGGGCCAGCTTGGCCGCCTCGGACATGGGCTTCCGGTGAGCTATCGAATCTCAGCAGTTGAAACACCTCCAGCACCTTGCCCTCCTTAATTGTGGGGCGGCAAGATGGCAAGATCAGATCCGAGTCGGCCACCGCTGCCTCCTTCGCTCTATTACCAGAAGGAACCGTCCTCTGAAGAGCAGCCAGAGCACTCTGAGCCTCCACAGCATCAGAAGGACAAGACCGAGGCGCCCAGGAAGCAGGCTTCGAACAAGCAAAAGTCCAAGAATGCGAGCATCGTCTCGACATGCAAGAATCTGTCAACCATGACCCGTCTGACCGAGCACTCCGAGGAAGGGGGAGTACAGTGGCCTGGTAAGCGCGGATGCTGCGGCGTGTATCACTCCAGAACTTACTGGGGGCGAACGGGATTCGGCAAACAGACCTATGGTGTCTGCTGCTCAAGGGCAGAGCTGTACCTATCCCAGTTTCATACTCACTGACTTGTACATCACACTAAGTTAAACTGCCATAACCGTCGCTACTGAGCAGGGTTAGTAAGATCTCTCTTCTTCCTGTGGCGCTGGAATGGCTTCCACATTTAGCCCAGGACTCTGGCGCCGGGGACCTCCCCCTGTTGTCACCAAGGCTAAGCTTACCTCTGGTTAGCTGGGAATGAAGGAATGGAAAAGAGAATGAAAACGACTGTAATGGGTTATAATTGTGACTACTTCAAGGATCCATTCCTTCGACATTCCTAGCTCACCAGAGGTAAGCAAGGCTAAGTCCAGGCTGAACCTCGCATCTGCCAGTGCAGCCGAGTGTACGGCTGCTGAAAGCTTGGCTTCTGTCTGTGTGCCTGCGCGAGTTCCCTATTGCGCTTGCCTACATCCTTCTAGGAAAGAACATGTATACCATCAGTGCCAGCAGACAGCAGCTTGGGATGTATGTGACAAACCAGGACCGCAACTGAAGTGACCAGATCAACCACACAGCCCAAAAAGAGCGCGAGAAAAGACGCTCCACATCTGGGTTGGGGGCTTGGGCAGAGGGATGGTTGGCAGGGTACAAGAAGGAGGGTTTGAGCCTATAGCATGTACTCGCCTCTTGTGTGGCCTGCCGAAACAGGCTGCGAGGCCATTGATGGTACAAGTTCATGCCACACATGCGAAAGTTCAGTCAAGCTTCCCAAGATTGGTTCAAACACGCCTGTAAGGCTACAAGCATCCTTTCCAAACTTATGTGTCAGCAATCTGGTTGAAAGCTGCTCTCTGAGGCTTGATCCAGAGCCTAGACTAGACAAAGAGTGACGATTTCTGTGCATCCTTTTGCAGCCATGGGCGGCTCCCAATCTGGGTTTGAGCGCTTCGACTTGAAGGTACGCTCTGTTTTGCAGAAATGCACTAACCTTTGCCTGTTCAGGGCTAAGGATGTAGAGCTTTGCGGGGGTGTGTTGACGTCGTGCAGGAAGGCACCTTGAAGAATCACCCCACCCAGAAAGGAGGGCGATAGAACTCGAAAATCTTGATGCTTCTTCTTGCCATCATCACAGGCCACGGATAGTTGAGTGGTTTAGTTACCGTGGTTGGCATGGTCCATCTGGAAAGTACTGTAATACATGTTAGCCGCAACCAAAATGATTGAACAAGGGACCCTGAACCCCTGAAACATAATTACAAAGCCGTTGGTTCCTAGATCCGTAAGGGCCCATCGATCTAAGGGAAATTGATCTACTACATTCATCCTTTTCGTGGCGAGCACAGTTGCTGTTATCTATTTTCGTAGGTTTTTCAGCATTGCTGGGAAATCATTCTAGCACAAGCATGGCTATCAGTGATTCCGCTTTGTACATAGACCATCAAATCCGATGAGCTATCCCATCATGACTCATGAAGACCAGAGCGCATTTCCAAACCCCAAGCCCTGGTATGCTGACTTTACAAAGGTTCCTCTTCAATTTGGGCATCGATACGAGTATACGGGGGTTTGGAGTAGGGGGTTTCAAAGGGAGTCCGCATAATGAGGATTGTTGCGTAATATGGGTTTTTTTGACGTATAGAGGCGTGGCTTCCAAAATGTCAGAATGCCATGCGCATTCGTATGATGAACGTTGTTTTCGCCGGAGGACGGCGCCTTTGATGCGGAGGAGTTCCGCAAGGCGCTGGAGTTTTGTTCAGATTTTGCGGCCCTGGTTTGCCATCGGCGAGATAGAGGGTTCTTGCAAGAGTGTAGGGGTTAGATGCAAGTTAATGGAAGCGTTCCGGCCCCTTCATCCTTTTGAATGAGGGCTTGTATGTGCAGGTGAGGTGAAATTATATAAACACTCACTTTGGATCTACACATGTTGGAGATAGCAATGGCAAGATCAGGCAGCTTGCTTGCGCAAACCGGTGGATCCCACTTCCAATCGCCAAAAGTTATGTGACTTTGCGAATAAAACACGAAAGCGTGAGACCGTGAATCCTGCGATAAGAGGGGAAACCCTTGAACTGCGCCAGGTCCGAAACTGCAGAACTGAGGCCCAGGTCAAACCCCTCGTCTTGAATTGCGAATCTCATTTGGCAGCTCTTGAATGGAGCGGGCGCTGAAGTGCAAGCCTTCGTGACAACTATGACTACCGTTACCAATGAAGACAAAAATTGTACAGTGCTGTTAATGTTACAATTACTGTTACTTGCGAACTATGCGGATGGTAGCAAGCAGATGGGTAATCGGTGTCGTAGTGTCCGCCCATGGCTATGGCGAAGAAGTAGGGACCGCGGTTTGCTGAGACCACCCTTGCGTCAAGGCCCCAAGGCGTCGCCGGCACTTGGACTACCAGGATCCTGAGCAGAGATCCCAACTCGATTCTGCAATCCGCTTTAGGACCCCTGTAGAATCCCCTGTAGTGATCGCTGCGCAGTCCCTTAGAACACCTAAGAGCTGGCCTATATGCACAGAACCGCATACCCTCAACCCCACACCACCGCAACCCCAGAATGTAGAAGCCTGAACTTGAAAAATAAGGAGTGCAGTAGCCCTCCCAACCCCATAAGCATTTAGGCCCCTGCAGTAAACCCTAAACCTGAAGCCCCTAAACCCTTGAACCCTAAACCCCTGCAGTTGACCCGAAGCTGAAACCTTAGAGATGCTTCCATGGTAAGGCGCTGAATGCCTGGCTTTCACCCATGCACCTAGAGTGCAGCCAACCTTTCCTCGTAGGCAGGGTTTCGGAGATTCAAGGGTTTAGGGGTTTAGGGTGTGGGGAGTCAGGGGCTTAGATATTGAAAGACTTCAGAATTTTGGGGGTCCAGTGCTTCGGGATCTAGAGGGCTAGGGATTTCAGGATTCAGAGTGTAGGGATTCGGAGGTTTGAAGATCTAGGGGGTTCGGAGTTGAGGGATTTAGGGGTTCACGATTTTTTGGGGTGTGGATCATGCTTGGCAGAAAAAGCAAGGAAACCATGTGGGTGGTTGTCAAAATTATGGTCCCTTTTTGGGTACCCCAAATATTAGGTGCCGTATTATATTAGGGATCCAAGAAACGCCCAATTTTTTGACATCCACCCATGTAGATTCCACGCATGCCTAACCACGAGTTTGGTCTTCATCTTGGGCAGAAAGAGCCAACAAACTAAGTCCGCAAGTCCGCTAGGACTCTTGTGCAAAGCCCTTCTAAAACAAGAGAACTGCTTATGTACTACACGGTCAAAAGGTCATTCTGGTGTCTCTCCATGATCACTCAAAGTAGGGCCTCATAAGAGCTGGTAGGTTGCTGCTAGATTCAGAGACAACCTCACAACGCGTCTTATCCATTTTCAACTCTCAAGGCGCCCAAGCAATGAGCGCTGCTTCGGTTCCTGAATATGTCCTACTTTGTAGGTCAGAGCTTACGGATGCAGGATGGCAACTTGGGATGCTGTGAAGGAAGTTAATTTAAGTTACTATTTTGAGGAAACCATATTGATTACTATACATATATATACCTATTATGGTACTTTGATTTAAGTTCCGTAACATCAGCATGCAGATTGAGTTTGTTTTGCCAGGTTGGTACAACCAAGCACGGGCGACGACAGCAGACGGTACACAGCGCATTGAGGGGCATCGAGCCCAGATCTGGGTCCAGGTAAATGTTGGAAAACCTGCTGCAGTAGATTTGGGCTTGTCATTGTTGATAAATTAACCTATGTTCAAGAGCAAAACTGATGGTTGTAAGTGCATTTTGTTCACATCCAGCCTAATCATTCGGCTGCTTGTTCTTCGCATGCCAGGCCGGACGATGCTGTGGCGTACGCCTTGTATTCTGTCTGCGGCCGAGCAATGCAGCAACGAAGTGCCATGAATTGATTGATCCGTCTTCAATTGTTGAAGTCTTTACGCCAAGGTTCCTGGATACTTAAATGTGGCCACGGCCTCAAATGTCCTCAGGGCATCGTGCTCGGCTGAGATGCATGTGCACGCGTCAAGCTCAGAGGCCCCTTATTATGCACAGGAGGGACTATCGAATTGTAGGAGCATGGGCCTCCAGTTTGGAAATACCGCTTCTTGTCAGAGAGATGAACAAGCAAGGTGATAGAACATTTTGCCAGAGAGCGGCCAGCGAGTGTCCGGAGCTTTCTCTGCTTTGGTGCCAGCAGTGTGCTTCTGATCGAAGTATGCGCCAGAACTAGGCTCGCTGTCCCCCTCCAAAGACTGAACTGAAAAGGACACAGTCTGGGGCGCATAGCAGTAATTATCTAGAGAGCTAAAGCGCTTGACATGCTCAAGAATTGACCAAGGGATATGTGGATGGTGCCACTGATGCCATCCTTGCGCAACTGCGTCCGATCCTCACGAATGCTCAACTGCTGAATCTCAAGTGTGTGATCAACGCCCATACTGTTGGGAGAGTACCGTACGGCTTGTCTGACAACATGAAGTCCATACTTCAACATTCGGCTCCAATTGTTGTGGCCAAACGTCCCCGCACGTCAGGCAAGTCGCTCCCTGCCGAGCTGGATGCAGAAATTGTAAACACTGACGAAGGACGACTGGTTCGCATGCAATTTGGTATCCCTAACTTGCCCCAAACCTGTACTGTAATGACTATTACCCAAAACCCAAGTACCTAATTCTTGGGTACTTGGACCCTCTGGGTATGTGGGAAGATTTGAGCCCCTCTCTGAAACCTATGGTTTCCTTTAACAACCAGATCCGCATGCCTCAAGCCTCTTAGCCATCAACCTTGCAGCAGGAGTTTGCATGTGGCCCAAGGAAGGACCCAGTCCCTATGGCAAGTCTGTATAAGTAGCATGATAAGATCATGATATGCTATGATATGCTAACATGAGACTTTGCCAGGACCTCCGTATTACCACGTGCAGACTATTGGGGCGGTGTGTGCAGAAGATGAGCACATTGAAGCCAAGGCTTGATGTGGCTGTTTGGCTGACATGACGGTTTAGGGTGTAAAGGAGCTATAGTCTGAACTCCTTAAACGGGTCTACAGAGGGCATTATATGGGGGAGTAGTATAGGGCTTATTAAGGGGGAGACTAGGAGTTTAAACTATAGCTCATACAGGGTTATGTGCCCAACAGGGGTTGGCTTTCTTGGCGGATACTCCAGCGTGTTGAAAGGTGTAAGTCCCAAAGAGATCATGGACGTTTGGCAGCCTCTGAGGGGTAGTCCCCCAAAGCTGTGTCAACTTCTACATAATCCTTGTATAATATATTCCCTGGTTCATTCCAATGTGTTACGACGGCAAAGAACTCTTAAACCCTAGACCGTTTGGGGCGAACAGTCTCTCCCTAAAGCTTCTCGGAGGACGTCGACGGAGAGGGCCGCGACGACTGGCAAGAAGAGCTATCGGACAGATTGGAGGCCAACATGAACACAGTGCGCTAGAACTTTTCTCTTTCTGCTTCCATGTTGTTTGTTCATGGTTGAGATTGCCGAGGTGTGCTCCACCCTGAGCGATTTGTGTTCTAATTGGATTTTTATGCGGCAGGATCGCCACATCTTGATATGAGGCCAATAGCTCGTGATTGCCAGGCCACCTGAATCTCAAAAAACTGCCGGCCCTTTAATTGAGCCTGAGATTGAGATCTACCAGTTTTTATTCCTTAGCTCCAAAGCATGTCCTTCAGAATTGTCTGGTACCAGCATCTTTTGTACTCGTGCAGTGGGAGAGTCTCAGGGCACATCAGGCCTGGACGATGCTAATGTCAGCCCCTCAACCATGATGGAGTAGGAGAACTCAGCCGGGGGTTAGTTCAACACGTAGAGGTAGCTTCTGAGGAGCCTAGTGGGAGGAATGCTTGCATTCAGATTTTGCTTCACTTTTTGAAAGGGCTTGCTGTCAAACCATGTGCAGCAAGAGCAGAAAAGTCTCATATGTTTCTAGGTTGCCAAAACCCACGACTATGGGAGGAGACTCGCGACCCCAAGATGTGGGGAACGGAATCAGAGATGCTGAGGCGGCGCTTTCAAGATGTGAGCCTATAGTAGTTTCCATTTCATTTTCCATTATCCCAATATGACCCCAATATACTATAGTAGTTTCCATTTCCTTTTCCATTATCCCAATATAACCCTGATGATTCTTAGTCCTGACTCCGGTGTACAAGCATGGTAGCGCGGCTTCTTCTTGTTGGCTTCTTCCCGAATTTTTCTAGGAACTCTTTGGACCCTCACTACCTGGTACCCCACTAC
>CAJNIZ010038713.1:0-31605 GCA_905231905.1 Symbiodinium pilosum | reverse complement strand
TCTAAATGGGTAGTGGGGTACCAGGTAGTGGGGGTCCTGAGAGTCCCTAGGAAATCTGGTGCTATGTTTTCAACGTGTTTGCAACAGTGATGCTAAAATTAGCTGGAGGGTTTGATAGGACATCAAAGGCTTTCCCAAACTAGGGTGAGTTCTTATCTTTCAGGGATGAAAAGGAGATAGGTCCCCTTCGGGATGATATAGGGATGATGAGAACACAAATACTCATGTTTTGAGATGCAGCTCTGCTGCAAATTTTAAAGATGTCTGAAACATGGAGCTCGCGCAGGTTCTTCTCCAAAGGAGCTCTGTCTACTTTAGCCTTATCGTGGAACCCTTAACAGTGGACAATGGGGGTCCCTTTTGTAGTTAAAGTGTAGTATAGTCCTTAATAAGGAGCCCATGTTGACTAAACTATGTAAGGACTGTAGCTCATATGAGCTCTCATAGGTGTGCACCCCCAGAAAGTGGGCGTCCTTCTTCGGGAGTTCCCTATATTAGTTAGGATTGTTGAATGGAAGACGGGGACTCTTGTTTTTGGCTTGACAAATGGAACTGAGGAAATTCCGGTAGATTTGGTTCCCCCAAGGGTCCAAGTACCTAATAGTCATACACTTACCCCAAACCTGTACTGCAATTACGATCCTAAACCCTTAAACCCTAAAACCTGACCAAGACCCAAGTGCCTACTTATTGGCTCCTTATTGGGTACTTGGACCCTATGGGTTGCCCTGTCTCGCCAACCTACATCCACTCCGCAATGGTGGGTTGGGGTTGGGCTGAGAAAAGGGCCTATTGAAACAGAAGGGTGCTTTGGGGCGTAGTAGTTGAAGCGATCTGAGTGGATATCCCTACAGCAAAGAGAGGGGCTTGAATGAACGGATCAAGGTATGAATCCCATGTGGTATGAGATTTCTGTGCATAGATCTGCTCCTCATCTTGCTTGTTCTTATATTGCCCAAGTGATTCCACTGACCTAAACCCTAAACCCTTCATCCACTGACTTCCCGGAGGAAGATCTTTGGCGTCAACGTTCACCCGGTCCGGGCGCCAAACGCATGTCTGGCAAATAGGGTCTCCTCCAGTAGAACCACAGAGTCATTGTTCAGTACAAGTCATGGTGGGTGTATATATATATATACATATGTTACAGCCCAGTAAGCAATACAGCTTAGAATTTAGAATTGGATCCCAATACAAAACCAAAGCAGCGATGTAAGCTGGCTGCAGCCCATCTGTTGTTTGGACTGAGGTCTGGGGCGGCTGGTTCCTGCCTCAGAGCTCTTCCGCAGTATCAGATCCGAATCAAGGATGCCCAGACATCATCACTTCGTTGATAAGGGCTTTGTAGCTTTGTTGATCACTGTAAGTATGCACTGTAATTGTACCAAGCGCGCAAAACCTGGCTGTCCCTGCTCGGGCCCTAATCTATAGCTTTCTAGCTCTAGTGGAACCAGCCCAGTCCAGGTATGCGTATCGAGCCTTGATTGTTCTCCGCAAGGGCACTCAGGCCTACTGCAGTTCGGAAGCAGAGGCGTGAATAAAGTCTTACGGGGCACAGCTTCTGAGTGCTACCCGCTAACCCCTGAATTTTGTGGATTGAAGCTTGTCCAACCCATCACTCGTAATATTCTAAGACGGCACCTTGGCCGCTCGGGAGGCGTCGCTTCAACAGCCAGAGCCTCTGACATTCCTGATGTTGGAGGCTTGGAGGGAAGAAGCAGCAAAATATGAGGCCTGCCAATTGGGCTGGCTTTTAAGAAGTACAGGCAGTTACTGGAAGATCTACGACAACAAGTTATAACCCGGATTATCCAACAGCCTCTTTTGACTCCTGCTATTGTAGACAACATTGGTGTTTCTCAATGTGCGCACCTAGGTTGAGATACCTCCGTCTTTCCTCGTATAAACTCATGCCATCTCACCACACAACCACATGGTAGTTTACATAGTGGGGTGACCCCAATATAGACCCCCAAATGCTAGAATCCTTATTATCGGGACCCCTTAAGGGGTCCCCATAATTTTGGGAAACCGCAAAATCTAGTCATTACTAGGTTTTTTCGCCAAGCATCGGTCCCCTTCTGCCCCTGCCAGGCTCAACATGCTCTGATGGCCAATGTGTTTAAAAAAGCTTTCACACGCCCCGTAGCCCTACAACCCTAAACCCTAAGCCCTAAACCCTAAGCCTCTAAACCTAAACCCTAAACCCCAACAATTCCCACATGATTTGTGCATGTCCCTGGAGCTCGGGCAGGACAAGAAGCGCATCCTCTCTGAGTACAATCTGAGGAGAGCGTTAGTGCAAGATTCATGTGAGCTATTTGTACGAACTAAATTGAGGTTGGGGGGGACCTATAGGGGACTTTTTCGGGTTTTTGGGGGGACCTATTAAGGCAGATACTACAAATTTAGTCCAGGGCTCATGTGAGCTATAGTCTAAACTCAAATCTGGTTGTGTAGGGGATTATATAGGGGGGTACTATAGGGGGAAAACTAGGAGTTTAGACTATAGCTCATGTAGGACTTATGGATTGTGTGAGTTTAAGGTTTACAAGGTTCAGAAGTCTTGGGTTGCAGGCCTATTGTTCTGGCTGGTGGTATATGCTTTCTACGTCCATTCCGTTTTTGAGAAGGCTGCGCCGATCGTCCAAAAACAGAGGAGCCCGGGATTTCCAACGTTTTAGCCGTGGAAGAACCTCAAAAGGATGTCTCAGGATTCAGCACTCCTTTTGGAGCCATCTCCATGTTGAAAAAACTGGGTTGCTGTTAAGGACCTTAATTCAAGTTACTATATTTGGGAAACCCTATTAATTACTATATAAACCCCATTATGGTAACTTAATTGAAGTCCCTTAACAGCAACCCAGAAAAGGGATCCTAGAGCAGCTCCCTAGCTTCCTCATTCAGTCATCGCCCCAACGTACTCAAGCTCCTGGGTTGCTGTTAAGGGACCTAAATTAAGTTACCATAATGGGTATATATGAGCTGTAGTCTAAACTCCTTCAAGGGGGGTTGTATAGGGGATCATATAGGGGACTAGTATAGGGGGTATTAAGGGGATACTAGGAGTTTAGACTATAGCTCATATAGTAAATAATAGGGTTTCCCCAATATAGTAGCTTAATATAAGTTCCTTAACAGCAACCCAGGCTCTGAACCACAGAACCTTGAACTCCAGGACTCAGACCCTAATGCTTGGAAGTGACGGTTTAGAAATCTTATAACTTATAACAGGGCACATATTAGGGTTGTATTGGAAAAATGGAAAAGAACATGGAAGCTACTATAATCATGGGGTTTTATTGGGAATAATGAAAGATAAAATGGAAGCCTTCTGATATGGCTTTGGGTACATTATAATAAGATGCACGTATACCCCACATTCTATCTACTTAAGGGGGACATACGGGGACTATAGCTTTCATATTTTTTCACTGGGAGGCACCAGCTCTGCTTATGGCGAGACATCAATGATTCGCACGTCCCCGAAAGGAGATACAGCCCCACGCCACAGATTGTAGGGTTTAGGGTTTAGGGCTTAGGGGGAGGCTCTTGTGATGGTTGGATGGTGCATTTGGTTTGGGGCTCAGGTTTAGACAGTTTGAGGCATACAGTAGCCCACGTAGAATCATCAACAGGCTGCAGAACAAGGAACCGAAAACTACCCAGCGAACGGCGTGGCTGGGAAGCAGCCTCCGGTTCATGTGTTTAACCTGGGCCTACAGTTCCTAGTTTAAACGCAAGCCAACCTGCCGATTCTGGGGCCGTGGGCGGCGCTGTATGCGACCGTCTCGCGAAACGGGGCTGTCCTAAGGATCACCAGAGTGCTACTGGTTTGGAAGTGTTCAGACTCCACACGTCCATAGCCTCATCCAAAGCTGGCAAAACAGTGCCCGTGAGGTCCCCTAGAGTCCCAGGATTCACGATAATCTGACGACATTTGCCAGCGATGCCGCGCCAAGGTCCAGAGGAGTATTTCTTCTTTACGGAAACTTCTCCGGACAAGCGAAGGCCTGGCTGATGGCAAACAGGGGTTGCGGCTTAAGGGGGTGTGGTTATTTTGTTAAGAGCTCTAGCCCCAAGTACAGTAAACCAATGGTGCGCATGCATTACTTTAAGAGGTTCCTGAATCCCGAGAAGACCCTGGGATCCCTCTGAGTCCCTGAAGTAGGGCTTGGGAAGCAGGAATGAGGGATGTTTGAGGACAAGCCTCCAGATGCAGGACCTAGCCTTGAGGGGTATAGGGCTTAGGGGCGGGATGTTGGAGTCAGGGACCTCGAGTTTAGGACTCAAAGGCGCATGAGCTTGAGAAGAATCTAGCCTTAGTGTAGGGAGCAGGCCTAGAGTTAGAAGCTCTCTTGTTTGGAGTCCCATGCAGAACTCGCTTGACGCGCTAGCCTTTCAGCCCCAAGAAAGGTTTGCGCTAACGAAAGGCGGCATACACACAAAGTCCTAACTCTCATGCCTTGATTAGTAAATGTGTATGGTACGGCTAGCCGTAGCCAGAGCTGAAGCAACAACAATAAGACAAGTAATGCCCTGAACACAGAATCCCCTGTAAAACCTGTGAGGTTCAAAACACTATAAGCCCTGAACACTAAGCCCCAAAAGCCAGCAAGCCCCAGAGTGCTAAACGTTCCAAATCCCAAGCCCCAAACCCTAGGAGCCATAAAGCTGATCCTGCAGGCGCTTCCTTGAGATGAAGGCTTCGCAGATGGCCGCAGCTTCCCCAGAAGTGTAGGTACGGTCTCGGGTTTAGGGTTTACGGTGTAGGGTTTACATGTTTTCGTTTAACTCTCAGGGCCCAAGTACCCAAATATTCTATGCGTTGGCCCAATAGAGGAACCCATGTAGGTCCCAGGTACAGAGACTTGGACCCTCAGCACAGGACTAAGCGGAAGAAAGCTGTTAACGCTCAGAGAGCTGGGAGTTGTGGACCTTGGTCGCAATGGAGTCTTTTGCATGATGACTCCAGTTTGTGATAATAAGCGCAATAGTATTAATAAGAGATAACATATAATGATATTTATAATAGCAACTCAGTCATAATAGCAAAGATAGTCTTCAAGGGCCTGCAACCCTGAAGCCTGCAGAAGATTCGTATCATCATAGGGGGATCTTGGCTGGGGTTACCAAGATCCTCTTATCATCTGAGTAAAATGTCCTTGGCAAGATAGCTGCCTGAATAAGAACTGCTTACGTTTGCTGGTGCGACATCTTGATTGACGTTCATAGGTGAGAACAGATGTGATGAGTCTGGTAGGTCTTTGTACATTAGGTTCGCGCATTTGAGGAGCATTATTTCAAGCAAACTCCCACACAGCATTTCCGTAAGCCACAGGCTGTGCCGCGGCCAGGATCTCAGCACCGGAAGTGACGTGAGGGGTTCTCCAAATGTTGGGTACGCGGCTCAATGAGTACGATATTCTTTTGCGACAAATATGGGGACCCCATAAGTCAGAGAAACTTCCCTATCTCCTTATGTACTTACATCCGCTTTATGGAATGTCCTTTCCGTGGTCCGCATTTTCATAGCCCCTACAGTAGCTTCCTAAACCCTAAACCCCTAAATCCTGAACCCATGAACATACTTTGAGCAACTAGTGAACCCCCAAGAAATCCCACCTTTTGGGCCGCATGATTGCTTCCTGGCATATGGCTTCCTGAAGCTGACTGGTTCTCAGTAGGGAAGGAAGAAATATGTATATATAAATAATATAACCCCTTAAGAACCCCTATGAAGTATATTCCCTTATTCTCCTCTGGAACCCCAGTTCTACCCTATTATAATGTAGTAGTAGTTTCCATCTTATTTTCCATTATCCCTACAGAACCCAAACTTCTCTTATTCCCCACAAACCCTAGACCCTATAGTATATTACCTTATTCCCTACTAGCGACGCTTGCCTTGCAACAAGGCCCATTCCCCTCCCAGGACACAGCTGCCTTTGCTCAAAGCCCCTACGTCAAAGTAGAACGCATTCTGTTGGGGTATGTATGCACATATACATATATATAGGGGTATATGTAGGGGTTTTCTAGGAATAATGGGTGGAGGCTGGCGATTGAGTTGCAACTCCGGACGCCTTGCACTCCTAAATAATCCTGAGACCCATTGCAAGATCGTCGTGAAAGTTATTGTTCATGCCCATTCTCATGTTCAAGTAGGCTGACCCTCACCTAGTGACCTAGTTTGAGCAGATGCCTTACTCAGAAACAGTAGATTTCTAGGTATATCCATGTCAATGTAAATTACTTCACAAGGCAAGCTCACGAGGGACATTCCAAACATGCCCAGATCCTGTTGCCAACTCACGGATTAGTTTACTATCGCTTGTTATGCCGCTGGAAATCTTGACATTGCGTTGTTTCTGTACGTTGCATTCATGTTATGTCCATCTCTTTGTAGTCCTCATTACACACGCCTTCAGGTTCCTATCATCTTGGAACGAGCCCCAATCCGGACGACTTGTGTATGATGTGCGGAGCTTCTGCGAATATTCTCGATCTCAGACAGCCTAGCTCTATTGTAGTTGCATAACATGCCGATGTCTTATCGTTATGTCCAGGTGCTCAAACTGTGCTGTTTGTGAACATCTCAGGATGTGGAGGCCCCATCTAAGGCGCCCTTCACAGAAGGATCCTAGCTTTTTGTAAGGTGCGGTGCAAACCAAAAGCCGTCGATTGGATGTCATGCTGTGGTTTACTCGCTGTCATCAAACCCCCTCTAAGTTCCAAATGAGTAAGTTGCGAGGATAGGTCCTGAGCAATTGCCAGCCCAATTCCCCTGTCATCTCCGCATCGCTGAAACGCAATCTTCCAGAATACCGTTTCAGAGCATTCAGCCCCCTGTGTTTCCGGAGACTTCATCCACGAAGTGTAAACAGCAAATGACCACACCCCTTCTTTTGCATTCTTGAGGCCCCACTTGTAACCTCCGGATGATCCCCAGGCCACGGTGGGAAGCACGTTGAGATGAATGAGCTGGAGGGCTCTGGGAGTTTCTGAGACATGGGGATCGCTTACATACCCCCGATTTTTTTTTGAAGTGGCAGTGGCTCTTTATCTGTTCTATGCTTATTCTGGCACTTTTACGGGCTGATCCTCAGAAGATCCTCAGAGGCTGCCTCCCACGAGGGTGATCGTTTCTGCAAACACAGTTTTCCAAAGGGAGATGCTGCTCGGTGAAAACACATGCGCATCAGAATCTAGAGTCATGCCTAACTTGCCTTAGGTCATGCTCACTCGAACCACCTGTGGTATGTAGGCGTTTTTGGTCCCCAACATGGTTCACTCCCTTGCGTGCTCGCTTCCTTGCATGCCTGCCCAATCATACCTTTTTGAGGAGTTGCTACGAAGACGAAGACCACTATACAAAGTGAATGACGGACGTGTGCTCAAAGGCCCGGTAGGTCACAGCCAGCGACGGCCCCCAATGAGAGATGAGCAGTGACGTTTCTGTCATGGGTTCCCCTACCACGTGTTAGTATATGAAGTACCCCTCCTATACTAACTAGGTTCCCCCCTCAATTAAAGCTAGACGGAAAATTAAGCCTAAGGTTCATTAAGGGGGAACCTGGGGGAGCAGTACACAGCTGGGTAGTAGGGGAACCCATGATTCTGCCACAGCAAGACGTGGAATTACATCATATACTAGAGCAATAGCAAGGATTGTGACTGCTTGTTGCCATGGTTGCTGGTAACGTCGACAGACTTGACTATTCAAGACTACCCCGTTTGATTCTTCTGTATACTTCAACTTAGACTCCACCCACCCCACCATAGTGGCATAATAGGAGAAAGTGGGGACTTTCATGTAGATTTTTCCTTGCTGGTCACCATTAGTGAAGCGGGATGAACCTCATGTATAGCGAGTGTGACCATGCATGTGTTGTTGACTTACATTTGGGGATCTGGAAGAGATGGAGGCCTCGTCACGGCGTTCTGGTTCAAGAGCTCATCATTAGCTAAGAGGAGGAGCCTAGAGATTTAGAGGCTTCTATTATGCTATGGGCTACAAGCATCTGAGCAATTGGTCGTAGGATGCCAGACTCGATACCGTGGCTACAGGAAGGATGATACCTAATTCAAAACCTTGTGAATATTCTGCCCTTGTCCTGATTTCGGTGTTACACTCTGCCCCGAGCAGACATGTTGGGAGCAGATCAAGCCCCCGAACCCAGGCCTTGCGACATCCATGCTGAGTTTGGGGTTGAGGGTTTAGGATTTAAGGTGCAGGGTTCAGGATCTAGATTGGGGTTCAGGTTTTTACCGTATGGTTTGGGCTCGGGAGTCGCGTTTCCCCTATATATTCAAGAGATCCCTTCCGCCTTGCATGATTTCCACTTGTCGGAACTCCATTTACTGACATCAAGCATGCCCCCCTGCGCTCACTATTGTACCTGCCACTGTCTCAGCAGTGTTTGTCCGAACCATCATCACGTTCTACGATTACAGGGGCTGTTTAGCAAAAGCCCCGACATGAAGCCAAATACCAATCCTGAGGCAGTGTGGAACCGCTTCGTGCATGCCTTGTTATTGGAGGGCCCATCTCTAGAGGGAGGAAGGAAGAGCAGGAGTGAGGGTGGAGGGGGAGGCAGGCGGCAGGCAGGCAGGCAGGGAGGGAGGGAGGGAGGGAGGGACGGACGCAGGGAAGGAGGTGTTTTCGTGAGATGCCAAGCACCTGCGCCGTAGACATGAATCCAGATGAGCGGCATGCACTTCAACAAATTGCATTTGAGAGCACGAAGTGTGGAAGGCAGATAGTAGAAACCATGCAAGTAGATCATCGTAGACGGTTACACTATGCGGATCGTCATGGGGATTGCTGCCTTTCTGATGAAATGTCCCTTGCCTAAGTCCGAGTTTACTGAGTACATGTACACACCATCCACATCTGTTTGCTCCAGGCCTAGATCTTTGGGACGCTACCGCGGGCATGCTTTGCTTCTGGTCTTGGGCCTCTACATCGTGAGCCGCCGCTGGGCAACCTCAACCCCTGTGCTTGGAATTGGTGTGGGCGGAGAGACTTCGGAACTCCAGGAGCTGGAGAATAGGATTGGCCAGAGCAAGGTCTTCGTGGTCTCTAAGCAATGGTGCCCTTTCTGCCAGCGTTTGAAGTCTGTGCTTGGTGAACTGGGCGTTGCTGCAGAAGTTCTGGAGCTAGAAGACATGAACAAGCAGCCCTTAGTCAAGGATGAGGCGGCTGTGCTTGATTCTAGGCCCAGTGCGCTCTCATTCGTTTTGGGTCATTTTTTCTGGGGTGTCTCTATACTAGCGTTCATAGCATTTTAAGATCTACATTGATGACTGTTATACATGGAACCCCCTCATAGCTCAGGTTGTTTATCATTTCGCATGATTTGCAGCACGAACCATGACTTTTCCTGTTGCCAGAAAGAGGACTTAGGATTACATGCAACGGCGGACAGGGGCGCGCTCAGTGCCACGGCTCTTCATCGCTGGCAAGTTCATTGGAGGATGTGTTACTTTCCTGCACCAGAAAGCCTCATTTTTTGAGTGGATCGGGAATCATTGAGCAGAGCTAGCGGCATGAGGAACAAGTAGGATTCACCAATTTGGTAATGGAACGCATGCGTGCCAGGATTTTTGCTACGGTGGTTCCATGCTGTGACTGTTGGGGTAGTTATGCCAAACTAGTGCAGGTTCTCTCCACAAATGCTGTCACGACAATATAGAATCTCTATCAGGAGGTCTGGGAGTAGTAGCAGCCGTCCTCGTCCTTGTCCTCGTCATTCTTGTCGAAGAAGCAGCAGAAGCGTTGGCGACAAAGTTAAGAGACGCGACAACTGCCGTAGCGCCTACACAAAACATTCCTAAATCCTAAACCCTGCGAACCCTAAATCCCACTAGTCACAAAAACAAACAGTCCTAGCTTTCTTGGATGCTAAGCTCTAGCCTCCAAACCTGAGGATGATGCAGTGCGCATGGCTGGCTCTGGAGAGCTGCAAGAGCGGCTCAAGGAAGCAGGGGCTCTATGAGCCTATAATTGGATTAGACATGGTTGAATATTATAGCCTAGAATGCAGATCTACTACTGAGAAATTCTTCAGATGCTTGGAAAATGAGGGAAAAATACGTCGTTCATTTTGATGAGATAAAGATATCTTAGGTGACTCTAGAATTCTAATAGCCCGGACCGTGAAAATCAAACCAATTTCATGTAATTTCTTTCAATTTGGGGGTTGGGACGGGAGAACGGGTCGGGCATGAAGGCCTCTCATCTAAAATCAATAAAATCATCTGAACTCGAGCAAATTTCCGATCGTTACGGATATTATAGAATTTGCGTTTAAATATTTAGATCATTTATATTGATACAAAGATATTGGAAAATGAATGAAAATATGCGACAATTTATACTTACGTCTACGCGGAGAAGATTTAATTTATGGGGATATTGGAAAGAGAATTTTGAGAAGAGATTACGCGTTTAGTCTTCTATTCTTTCTCTATTTCATTTATTATTCTCTGATTATTCAAATAATAATTTTCTCATTCAATGATTAAATAATTAGGAATGATCTATAAATTTTTCTTTCTATAATTATCATATGATTTATAATATTTTCTGAAATATGAAGAGAATAGGTTTTAATAATATTTCTTCGATTTTCAAATTGAATTCGAAATTTAAAGATATTTTATATTGATTGATTGGATTAATATTTAGATATATTCTTATTGTATTATGATGAGATATATAATTGAATATTTCGACATATATTCGGCGCATGAAGATATATATCTATGAATGAATATATCTATATATTATGAATATTGGTCAAGACGCTCCGTACGAGATCGAGATTTTCATAAATTACGATTGAGCCTCTATGCATAGGAGAAGGATATTCATTAAAATTTTCATCACGTTCCGCACGAGAACGCGATTTTCATCGAAATTTTGAAGACGCTCCGCACGGGAGCGCGATTTTTCTCAAAATTTTCACGACGTTGCGCACGGGAACGCGATTTTTCTCAATATTTTCAAGTTACTCTATATGGGAGCGCGATTTTGATTATTAGAGAACGGTATGGAGCAGATCTATTTAATATAGAATTGATATTGAAATATATCTTTTTAAAATCAAAATTTGAAAGATGAATCCGGCAAAATCTATATTAATATATATCTTCAAGAATATCATCTTTGATAAGATGAATCGATAAAATTTCGAGGACATTTCGAATGGGAATGCGATTTTCAAAAATCAATCTATCAAAAAATTCAAGATATTCCGTATGCGAATGCGATTTTGATCAAAATTGAATGATAGATTTCGAAGCCATCTCGAGCGAGAACACGATTTCAAAAAATCGATTTATCAAAATTTTCAAGATATCGTCCCGCATCGGAATGCGATTTTATTTGAAAGAGAATGATCTTCAACGAAATAATTTGATATAGAATTAATATAGATTATTTTCCTTGAATGATCAAATATATGAAGAATGAAATCAAGAAAATTTTATATCTTATCTATATTAAAATCTCTTCTCAAGAATCTGATCTTTGAGAAAATAAATCGACGAATTTTTGAAGACGTCTCGAATGAAAATATATTTTTTTAAGGTATCATCAAATTTTTGAAGACGTTCTGCGCGGGAGCGCAATTTTGACATTTTCATAATATCAAAAATTATTTTAAAAATCATCAAAATTTTGAAGACGTCTCGAATGAGAGCGCGATTTTTGATGATTTTTGGGAAAGCCGGCATATCGTCGAATTCATTTCAGATTCCCCCTTGCAAGACTACTTCAAAATAATCATATAATAGCATAAGATACGCCGAAAGATAAATTTCTCGAGCGAGAACGTAATTCCTCATTTCCTATCAATACGACCAAAATATATGCGCGACGGAAGAGCGTATTGCGAGAAGCCATTCAACGTATTTAATCATTAGAATCTCTTATAAGATAGAGAGAAATAAATATCAATTTGCTTAGATTATTTTCCAGATTATAATATAAAAATTGAAGAGATCTTAGATTATATCAAATTCTATAATTCATAATATTTCTTGAATCTAGAATATTTTAAATATTCTATCCTATAATATTTAGAATATTTCCAATGAAAAATTATAATGAAATTGAAAAATTGAATATATTTTTAAGATTTAGAAATATATTATATTTAGAAGAATCTATTCTTTCAATTACTTATTCAGAATACGAGCATATCAATATAATTCAGAGATAGATTTAATCTATATAAAAATTAACTATTAATATATATAGAAAGATAGAATTAAAAAAGAATTCCTATAATGTAGAAGGTTCTATAATTTAGAATCTGACTAATCATTAATAATTATATGAGCTATATAATTTTCTTTCTCAAATTTATGATGACGATATCATATTTCTTTTTCATAATAGATATAAATAAATTCGAAATAATAATTGAATCTAATAATCGCATCTAATTTATATGCATATCTCCTATCTATCCATATAATCTTCTTTAAAGAATGCTTTACTCGAAATAGAAATGAATTGAAATAATACGATATTAAAAATAACGGCAAATCAAATTCTCAATTAAGAAATCAAATAAATCGTATTATATTCATTTCTATTATATTCTTTAAATCTAAATGATAGATATCCTTTATTCTAGTGAACGTAGATAATTTTAAAATAATAGAAAAGAAATAAAAGAAAAATAATTTTATCAAAATAATTAATCTATTCATTTTTCCTTTCCAATAATTATATCGATAACCTAATTATTTTCCCAATTAAATATATAAATTCTCCGCCAAAATAAAAAGCGAATTAATCCCAAATATCAAAAAATCCGAATATATAAAAGAAATAATAATTATAAAGATATCTAACTTGAAAACTAGAATCCGAAGATCCTCATTTCGAGAAATGATCAATAATATAGAATTTAAGATCATATTTTTATTTATTACGAAAAAGAAAATTATTTATCTTTTTTAGGATCAAATAACGAAAATCAAAATCTATTATCTATAATACGAATCCCTAAATCCTAAATTATCTACCGAAATAATTACTAACAAGAAAAGATCGTCATTCTTTTTTTTAAAATAAAAATCTCTAATCCTAAATAAAATCAATCAATATCAAAAATTGAATTATTAATATAATATTATTTTGAAAGCAAATGATTCTCAGATGAGAAATTTATATTCCAAAAAAATATATCGATAACTCCCATTATAATCATTTATCTAAATTCTATATTAAAAATCATATAAATCAATTTCAATTCCCCAAGATAATTATCATTAATTATATATATCTTATATGATCAGATAATGAATATATATATATCTGTTAAAGAAGAACCTCGGGTCCATCGACGGATATAAGCCTCCTCGCACTAAGACATCTCATACGTAGATCGATATCGATACGATTCAAACGATTTTTTATTCGCGATTTTGAATCGCGAACCCGTATCGATTATCTCTTCTAAATTCATCGTATCTCGTTCTTGAACCTCGTCGCGCCATTACCGCCCCCACCACCATATCTATCGTCCCCATTACCCACCACCACATCCACCGCGACCAATACCGCCACCGGCCACCGCCGCAATATTGAATATTCAAGCGGTTGGCCAGCAGATTATTTCCGTAGAAGAGACGGCAAATGCAATAGAGAATATTGCGCGCCGGCGCGATTCAAATGAAATTTTCATTTTTCAATCATTGCCCTATATCATCTGCCGCTACTATCATTTTCGCCACCTCCACCGCCGCCACTACAAATAGCCACCGCCACCTACATCCCGATCCAATTCTCCGATGGATCATATCGAAATCATTTGTTCGATTGCTCTCCACGGCCTCGCCATGTCGCCGCCACTGCGACCAACCGCCTCCCACCCCGCCGCCCTCCGCTCCCGTCTGCCACCTATCGTTACCGCCGCCTCCCCGCCCCCTGACCCCGCCACGGCCCTTGCCGCCGCCATCGCTAGCATGCCGCGCGCCGCGCCGCCATCTTTTTTCTTCCCGCCCGCAGTTAGCTAATCGGGCACTCGCAAGGAACATTCAGATGGATCCATGTATCCCGCAAGAGACAATCCTGGTGCACCCTTATGCGATAGTATGTTATAGCCCGCTGGTTGGTCAAGCTTCTCGTCTACAGTTGGCGGTAGCCTGATCATGAACAGCTGCAAGACACAAATTGAAGCCGTGCGCCCACAATCCGACAATCACCGAGCGTTCATTGTAATCTTGTTCTCAGTTAGCATGACATTCTTGGCAATCCTTTTTAAGGCCTGGATTGCCGTGCGGGGTGCGCAAGGGAATCGAGAGACAAGCGCATGCCCGTTTGCACATCCTACCGAACCTGTCGTGCAGGATGGCAAGTAGGACGTCCGCACTCGCATAGGCGATTCATTTTGGAACTTGCCGCATGGCCTTCTCTGCCTCGTCCAATTGCCCCAAAACTTCATGGCCCTCTGCTTTTCTGCTCCAAATCTTCCTGGCTAGGGCTCCGGTCTGATGCTCTTGGCTGCATTTGCCCAAGTGCTTCAAACCGCTGTCAGCAGCAACGACGGCCTCGTGATGATCTTTCAGCTTCAGGCAGCACAATGCCATGTTGCTGCAAACAGCGGCCAGCTCCATGCTTAAAGCCTTCTCATCCTTGGCTGTCTTTGGCGGCGTGGCAGAGGCTTCGTTGCGAAGGATGATCGCCTTTCTGTAACAGGCCATGGCATCGGCCCACTGCTGGCGCCCAAAAAGCTGATTGCCGTAGTCTTTACACGCCCTGACTCCTTCCAGCAGAGTCTGTGCACCGTCGGCCCTTTTTGGCAGCGTATTCAGTATGCCTTTCAGACTGGCGAGCTCCACCAAGGGTGGATATAGAGGCGCTACCAGCGCACGCCTGAAATGGCGGCGCTGAGCCTCCTCTGGAAACAGTTTCCGCACCGGGTGCTCACGCTCCAAGCCACACAGCTCACTCCCATGTTCCCTCTGCCCGGCCGCTGACACTCCGGTACTGCGCCCGGTCGAGCGCCCATCTTTCAAGAGGTTGCTTCCAGCCTCAGGGCCTCAGGGCCTCCAGGAGGAAAGCATTCCAACTCGAACACCTCAAAGACCTGCTGGAACAGCTCGTATTCAGCCTGGTTCATGATGATGCTGCGCTTGAGCCCGGGCAACATCTGATACTGAGGGGCAAGGAGGCCAAGAGTATCATGAGTAAGGAAGCTCACTGAAAGGTCCACCCACGGAACTTGTGTGACGCGATGGGTTGGCATGCTGTGACGCACGATGAGCGCAACAACTCCTTGCTTTTCCTGGCTGATGTTCATCAGCTGGTCGTTGCACTGGTAGAAGAACATGAAGGAGTCCTTCAAGTTGACCAAAGGCGGCTTACACGAATCCTCTCGGGATCGTGCAATGTACCGCTCTTCATCATTGAATTGCGCTCCAGAAAGGGTTACCATGGACTGCTGTGTGTAGCACCCCTCCATGTTCAGAAAGGCGTTGTGGGTCAATCGGCGAACAATGCCTTGGAATGGCTGCTTTGGAACGCGAAGTAGCACGGGTGCGGGACCTGAGCCCGACTTCACCCGGGCGCCGTCCATGGCTTCCAAGGAAAACGTGGCATCCTCTGCCCGAAGGGGGGCATAAGCATATGTGAAGCGCAGGACAGCTTTTTCCGAGCACTTCGCTTGCTTTGGTCCTTTGGCTTGACCATCAATGATCTCGAACTCTGTGAGAAACTTTTTGGATCTCATGCGCAGGCCATGTGCCTTGTTGGCCAGAACGTTCGCTACCTGGTCATCCACCAAACGGAAGGTGACTTGCCCGTCCTCAGCCTCCAGGATTCCAAAGGAGCTCGTGAAAGGAGTAGGATCCCGGAGGCCTTGCACGTCTTTGTCTTCTGAGATGTCCATGTTTGGGAATCCAAACCTGCTTCGCATCATGTTAACGTCGCGCAAGCAACTCTTCCTCTTGCAAGGCCAGACCATCTGCAATCTTGATACCAAAGTGAACTGAACAAACTTCTACTTGGGCTCCAGGCTCCAACTTGCAGCTGAAGAAATACAAAGTGACCATGTCTATCTGATCGTCGCACTGGTGCCAGGACCCATAGTACGTGTGCGGGGGACTGTCTCCAACAACTCGGGTGAAAACAAGCGGTTGCTGCTCCCAGGATGCATTGAGAGCCAGGTACGGCACTTTCACGCTGTTCAGCCTCACGTTGTCTCTGAGCTCCTGGCTCGACTGGCACAGCAGAAGGTCACAAAGCACATTCCACTCTAAGCGGCCTTCACCAAGCGCCCGGATCTCCTCCGGGGAGAGTGTTCTCGCCAAATGGGGCAACACCGAGCAGGAGTGGGTCAACACAAGCGAACCTAGCGAACGGGGTCGCTCCAAATGAGAAATCATGGCCCGTACATCCGCAGCAAAGGAGGATAGTTTGCCCGTGCCATCCCACAACACCTTCTCATATGTCATGGCACCCTGGGGCCATGAAGATTCAGCGCGCGGCAATGCAACCCACACCAAGTGGAGCTCTCTGTTAAATGCAACTGCCATGTCGCCCATTCCTGCGCTGAATGCACGGAGGGTTGTGACTTCTTCTGACTGGAACTGGCTCGAAACCGGCCGTACATCAGGCGACTCAAAGCCCATCAGTCGGCAGCCAACTAAGTGAGGCCACAAGTGCACGCCCAGGTACTGGAGTTCTTCCCGCACCAAGTCAAGCCAATTCGTGTCGTCTTGCTTTCGTTTCTCTGAATTGAAGTTCCAAGTCAAGGAGTTCGTGTACAACACTCCATAATCCTTCAAGCATGCTCGTGATGTTGCTAATAAGTTCATAAGGCCCATGTGATCAGCCAGATTCGACGAAGTCGCCACATCGAAGAGCCGGTGACTGGCAACAGTGAAGTGTCGAGAATCAGCAGTAGAAACAGTCCAGTGCACGTGATGGCTGTGCAATCGCAGTGCAAACACCCATTCGCAGAACTCCTCGAAACATAAGCTCATCAGAGGCTTGACAGCATCGGCTGCAAACCGTGGGAAGGCCTCGTATGCATTTGTGCCATAATGCAGGTCGTACTTGCTGCTTCGCCAGAACAACGTCGGATTCGTCCTGTTGTAGGAGGGAGCTGTGGCAACATTGAAGTTCCCAGAAAGCAAATGCTCCTCGACTTCTGCTTTCTGGGACTCGCGCCTCTCAAGGATAGACTTGTGATACATTGGCAGGTCCCACCTGAAAAGGTAACCGTTAACCGTTAACAACTCCCGAAACGCTCTGCCGCACCTCATCCACGGTGACTGCGTGCCGTGGAACAGGTTGAAACACTGAGGACGTGCCAGGCTGCTTCCACCTCTCTGCCAATGTGTTGCGGCGCTTCTGCAGCACTTGCTCATGGCTGGGCAAGGGGGAGCAAAACTTGCCGCCGGCTTCTTTGGTGTGCCCAGCCATCACTAACCATTTCTGCCAGGTCTCCAACACATGCAACCAAGACCTCCCAGAATCATTGTCAAAGCTGCACCCCTCCACGGGGGAATCTTCAGGCCGTCCCATGCAACGCTTCACGAGGCCCTCGATCTTGTCAATGCAAGTTTTCCACTGGGAATCTGTGAGACCCATGGAAAACCAAAGGGCGAAGCAGGTCTCCAATGGCACGGCTTGGTCCAACATGAGTTCAAGCAGAAGTAGGTTGCGGGCTATGACATGCGGGTCAAGTCGTTCAAGAAGAAGTGTATCTGCGGCTGCTGAAAGCACTTCACACCAGGTTTTGTCAGGTTTTCTGGCTTGACTGAAATAGTTCCTCCAGCGCTCTTTGGCAACGAAACCTTGTACCTGCTCTTGTCGCTCTTGTCTTTTAGAAGCTTGTCGATCTTGCCCCTCTGCCCATTCAGGTGCGCACTGCCTTTCAGTCCGCATAGCTCCACGGCAGTCCCTGGCTTGAACGCATCTGCCAGACCGGCCAAAGAAAACAAGCAATGCCTCAGGTCTCCGCATCCCAGGCACAGGACATCATAGTCACTCGCGAAAGCTGCATCGCTGTAGCGCACCAACAGGTTCTGTGCTGGGGTATTGCCAATTGCATAATAGAAGCGAAGACGGTGCAGGATGGCACTGGGACTGAAGGGAAACTGAAGGCCCGGCCCATCTGAGGCAGAAGCCATCGCTGCAAGAAGTCGGAGGCTTCAAAGACATGCGACAGCATATAAAACGTGCTCCCAGGCCGTGGCAGCCGCCAGATTAGGAGTCTAGATTCGATTCAAGTATGGCTTCTTTACCTTTGAACCCCTTGCCCAGTCTGTGTTCGTGGCGTCTGTGAAATAAAAAGGGCTCTGGGCATTCTGAAAAAAGAACAGAGCTGCGGGAGTCTGCCAAAGTTTACGCTACACTGGACAGGCAGAGGAAAGCTGGAATCTCCTCCTTTCGTCTATGCTCCTCTTTCTGGAGTCAATGGCCTCTTCGAAGAAATTGCAGCCTTGAATGAGCTCTACACTGCTGGAATACCAGCGGAAGGACACGTACGAAGGGGTTCAACATGTTGAGAAACCCCGTATATGCACAACATGAGGGATTCGGGATAGGCACAACATAGTGAAGGATGCAATCGTTAAGTTCCTTTTTAATCGATCTGCACTGCCTGGGGCTTGCATGGCACATTATCCAGCTGCAGGTGAGCTGTTGAATGGCTGCCTTCGGGCGCAGGTGTCACAAACAGGGATGCTTGTTGCTGCGCAGGAAAACATTTGCCGGAAACGGCTATGTCTCAGAACTAATAAGGTCTTTTCCTCCAGTGAAATTCTAGTGCAAAGGATCGCGCTGAAATCAGAAAAAAGGCCCCAATCGTTCTGAGACATCCCCACTCGCGGAGTCGTTAGCAACCGTACAGGCAGGAGGATGGAAACGCGTCCTCAAGCAAAGCCCTGGGCAAGCCACGATTGCCCTGCAGGTCCAGGTGTTGAAGAGCCGGGCAGCAAAGCCTGCAAGACATTTGGAACCCAGATAGAATGTATGATGCTTTAAGTCTGTTTAGCAAACGGCCCAACCAAAAAAAATCCTAAACAAAGGGCAGAAGCTTCAAGAACTCTTTCACAGAGGCTCCAGCGGCAGGTGGTATGTGGCACCATCGTAGGCTCAACATCTCCAGTTGCCCGAGACCCTCTGCTCCAACTTCCTGCTGCAGCTCCGACGCATCCGCAGAAGTCTTCAGAAAATGTCGGTTGCCTGGGTCAGGTTTGCTGTAGGATCGGAAAAAAATCTGTCCCCTTTTAGGCTTCAAGCTTCTCGCTGTAGAGGTGTAGGGCTTTACATTATATAGGGCTTTATACGGGGGTATAGAAGGTTATATGGGGGGGCTAGTACCTACATACTCTAAGTTCGGCCTTTGACTTGCTCGATTCTACCTTTCTTCCTTCCTTTCAGTGTTGGCGCATCCCATTCGCAGAAAATGTCAACAACCGGTTCAAAGCTGATCTGACACATCTAGAGCCTTCATGCCTCAAGCCCAAACAGCTCAACCCCAAATTGCTTTGAAGTCAAGCCTAAACCCCGAACTCTTTCTTTAAGTGCAAACCCAAGCCCCAGACTTTTGAATCCTCAGACCTATGAAGCCCTCGCCAAGTGAAAGCCTTACCCCCTTAGACGGACCAAGTTAGTTCTTGGTACCTAGAATCATCCTAAACCCTAAACCCGTTAGGATCCTTTTTAGGATCCTCTAGGGGCGGTCAAGGACTTCTGTGGCAACTGCTTGGGCTCCAACTGAGGAACCAGGGGCCATGACCCAACGAGTTTCCTAAATCCTAAACCCAACTGAAAGCCTCAATGTAAAAGCCTAAATAATTACCAGTATCATGGTTCCTTGGAAAACTGTAGTCTGCATGGTAACCCAAAGTAAACCTTAAAGTGATATTCGCAACTATTTAGGCCCATACATAGGGAGCCCTATAGGAACTATTCTAATGGCTTCATAGGTAAAATATAGGGATTATGATCCCACACATTTCCTTGGTCCCGGGAATATTCCAGCGCAGTACCCCCAAAGTGACTCAGTTGCCTTCCAGGTCCAAACCCTAAAGCCTAAACCCCCAAACTGACCCAGTTGCCTTCCAGGTCCAAGCCCCATACTCTAAACCCTGTACCCTATACCCCAAACCCTGAACCCTACACCCCCACACTGACCCAGCTGCCTTCCAGGTCGAGGAGGCGTAAAGGACAGGATCTCAACAGTCTGGCCATGGGCTTCACAGCCGAAAGCCTGCCGGGAAGCTTTTTGCGCCGTTAAATGGTCTGCAGGCTTGCAGTTGGGCTTATCATGGCTTATCCCTAAAGAATATATTTACATACATGTATATATGTATATCTCTCTCGTTCCCTACTAACTCTAAACCCTCAACCCTAAACACCATAGCCTTTTCCCTTATTCCGTACTAACCACCAGCAAGTTCACTGCCCTGCCTGCACCGGGTCAGGACCAACTCCTCCAGCTGAGGAAGCCCTGGCACAGCAGCAACGAGCGCCTCTACCTCCTGGCCTCAGTGCTGTGGGGACCATAAGTTGTGGGGTTTAGGGTTGACCTCAGTACGATAGGGACTTGATGATTACAGGACCCCCCTCCAATCTTCTTTGAGGGGTTTCAGGTTTAGCGGGTCCCATTCTTGTCTGGGGTGGGGGTCTCCACCACCAGTCAGGCTCCAACACTAAGAGGATGATATTCCCCGTACTCAGGCTTCTACTGTAGGTGGAAGATTCAGTCTTGAAACCGCCCCAGGATGGGTGATAATTGAACATCATCTTTGGGCGATCCTCGTGAGGATCTTATTTTCCTGCAAAGATCAAAACGACCCCGGTCTTGGCCACCACCTGGTCTTCAAACTCCAGGCCAGGTGTACGACTGCAGAAAAGCTTCGCCTAAACCTCACTAAACTTAAACCTTGAATTCTAATCCCCTAAACCCTATACAACCCCATTATAGTAATTTCCATTGTCTTTTCAATCAAACCTCGAAGTTGCAAGCCCAAAGCCATTTTAGTAGCCTCCATATCATCGCCAACAATTTCGCAGTGCCCATTTTCTTTTTCAGACCTTGACTCTCCACGAATTAACAACTAGCGAGTCAACCCTCAACCTTAAGCACTACAGGTCCCTGCAAGCCCCACGTCTTCATTTCATCTTCCACGCGCTTGTCGATTGGATGTTGGAGACATGATAGCTTCCCTTGTTCAGCTCCTAATAGCCCCTATGTAGCCCCTACAATGGTCATATACAGAACCCTGGACAACCTTAAACTTTATGCCCAAACTCTACATGTGGCTCAGCCCAAAATTCGGTGTCCCAAATGAGGGAAATTGAAAAAGCACCCGCATTATAATAGGCAACCCACAAGGGGGACCCGTATTGTAATGGATTTATATAAGGAAGCCCTACATCCTAAACCCTAAACTCCAAATCCTAAACCCTAAACCCTAAATCCTAAACCCTAAACCCTAAATCCTAAGCTCTTAACCTCCCTGAACCCTTATAGCAGCAGTCTGGTGGCCATCTCCCAGGTTCACGTTTGCCAGGTTCAGCCTCCGAAGCGAGCAAGTGCCAGCGGCCAAGTTCCGGAAGCCTGAATTTTTTTTGCTGGTAGTTTTCTCCGTGGCTTGGATCCCCATGCAGGGTTAAGGGTTCAGGGCGTGCCTTTTCTCCGCAGGCGGCTGCGCAGATGTTCATTGACAGGCGCTAGCACAGGGGTTAGGGCTCGGGGTTTAGGGCCGCCAAGTAGATACTGCCACACTAGGATAACTGGATTAGTCACTGTGGGCAACCGGATAACCCCCTAAGGAACCCACACATGAATGATACCTGACATATAGTCTGGTTGAAGTGAATGATCAGTTTTGCAGAGTCAAAACGAAAAATCAGGGGAAGCGGGCATGTCAGGAGTTCAAAGCCCCAGACTTGCGACATAGGACAACTCGGAAACCTAAACCCCAATCAATACCAACAAAACACCAAAGCCCAACCCCCCCCCAAACCGAGAGGCCTTCCCGGCCAAGCTCAGATAGTCGAGGCTGGCAGTCGAAACTCCTTACTGGTTTCTGTAGTGGCGCCTATAAGTCCGGAAGAAAGAATCATCCTCTTATTCCCTTCCTTCATTCCTTACTAAACCCTAAACCCCCAACGCTATACCCTAAAGCCCTAACCCTACACCCTTAACCCACTGACCCTAAACCTGCACCCCTAACCCTACAGACTAAACATAATGCAACTCTTTCAGCTCTCTTCGCCGCCATTTCTGGGTTGTTGTTAAGGGGCTTAAATCAAGTTATCGTAATACAGATATATAGTAGATAAAAGGATTTCCCGATCATAGTAGCTTAATTTCAGTTCCATAACAGCAACCCTAAACCTTGAACCCTAAGCCCTAAACGTGAAGCCCCGGTAGTGTTACACATCGGCGAGGCTCAGGGCGGGTCGCTTTGAAGCAAGGGCTTCGCCCAGGAAACCGCGGCCAATCACAAAGGTGTTCCGGTAAAAGGCATCCTAAGCTTTACAGGAATTATCTGCGCTATAGGGTTTCGGGTTTAGGATGTAGGGTTTAGGGTCTAAACTCCTTAACGGGGGGCTATATAGGGGATCATATAGGGGACTATTTACATAGGCTATAGCACATGTGCGGTTTACATCGGAGTTGTATTAAGGGTTCTGCATGTGAGCTATAGTCTAAACTTCCAGTATTCCCCGTCATAACCCCTATAAGACTGGCTCTATAGAATCACCGATACAACCCCCTTGAGTTTAGACTACAGCTTATCTGGTGATGCTAAGGGTTATGTGTGTGAGGAGAGTTAAACATTATGGGTCAAAAGTGTACACGCGATGGAAAGTCCATCCTCCTCCAGTACTGATTACTGAGCTCACCCATCACGAAGCTGTTTGGGTAACAGGGTCTCTGGATATTGGGGTCATTGCGGGGGAGGGTAGTGATGCCCAGCGATAATAGGAAAAAACCCAAAAGATCGAGCCTTTGTAGTCTGCACATGGCTTCCGTGCAGTCCCCAGACTCGGACTCCCCATCTTGAAGAAGCCCAAACAGATAGGGCCCCAGCGTTCAGGCTGGTGTTCAGCGCCGAATCGGAGCCCCAGAAGGACGGAAAGGGCCTGCCTGTTTCCACGGAGGCTTCCAAACCCTAAACCCTAAACCCTAAACCCTAGCTTCACCACCTTGTTCCATCGTTTCTGGTGTAGGAATTGCAAGCTGGGTGCTGGACCATCGCCTCTCCCTGACTGCTACTTACTACTGTCTATCAGTATACCTCCCATTCTCGGACTCTGTGGCTTTTCGTATGCTTGCAAAAGTATAGTCAACATCCTTGCTGGGGATATTGGAATTTCTCAAAATCCCTCCTGGTAATCCCTATCTATCCCTCCCCTCTCTAAGGGCTGCCTGTTTGGCGAAACCACATTTATTGCTATTGCAGTTGCAGCATGGGGTGGGGAAAGGCTCTTGTAGTCGCCCCTATAACCTAATCTTTCATTTCCCACTAAGTAGGAGCTAGTCAAATGAAACAGGGTCTTGGGTATGTCATAGTACGGGTAGTATACTGCTACATGAGGATTATGACGAGATAATGTTGTATGTTATTTAGGCTTCCACATGAAACACCCCAAACGCCAATGCAGAACCCCAGTTTCCATTTCATTCTACATGCTACCATGCTTTTTCCACATCATCATGCATAATTAGCCCTAAACCCTTATCCCAGACCCTTCAGGGGGCTCCTGACCCCATAAATCCCAGCCCACATTGCTCCGGGTGCGCGCCTGAGCGCGCTAATGCTCGGACGAAAAGCGCCTCCTGAAAGCTCAGGTGACCTTTCGGGGGAGTTGCTCACCACTGGTCCAGAAGATTATTGTACCCTATAAACCCCTAGAGCCAAGTTAATTGGTTTAGGGTTTAGAGTTTAAGGGCTCATAGGTAGTACCCAGGAAACAGGCAGGGTTCCATGGTAAGGGCCCATGGCTAGGACGATAGATTTCGAGAGCGAGAGTTCCTCTAGGTGGTGGACGGGGGGGTACCCTGGCATACCGAGGACATGGTTGTTTGCTTTGGTCCGTCCAGTTTTACGAGGACACTACATGGGTAGTTCCCAAAATTACGGTCCCATTTTGGTACCCCTAAATATAAGGTGCCATAATCTATTATATACCCAAAAGGGCCCCATAATTTTGACAACCCACATGCACGTTGTGAGATGCTGTAGGATTTTCTGATTGAGAGCTACTACGAAGTACCCATGCTACAAGTACCGCCTTCACGTTTTACAAGCCCACCAGATGCGAATGCAGAAGACTTTTCCTGCCATCCTGATGCTTCCTGACCACATCCTTTGGATCAATTTCCCTTGTCGGTTGCAGAACGCCACAAAAGAGTTTGCAGCAACTTCCACTGAAAAGACTTGTGTCTTAGGCTCACGCTGAACTGAAACTCGCCAGTCATGTCACCCAAGGTCAGGATCTTCACCTCAGGGAACCGTGGCAACGAGGATCAAGGACCAACCCTAGACCCCTAACACACCGACCGGCAGGTTTCAGGCATGGCAAAAACAGCTGCAAAACACTCTCTTGGGCCGCTGCTAGAGGGACGGAGCCATCCTTTGCAGAGGTGCTGGGGTCGTCCGCGCTTATTCCTACTCCTGTTTTCAGGTGATGGCATTGCTAGCGTGAGCACGATAAGCTTCCATCAGATTCTTTGACTAGGGTCCCAATGTGTCCTGATTATTGCGAGGTTTCGGAGATTTCCACTGTGGGAGGTGCGCCTCCAGCAACTGCGACCACAACGTCATCTGATCTGGGTCCTGCAAGCGAGGGCTTCTACACGGTCTGGAGGAAGGGTCGACAGGCTTCTGATCTGCTTTCCAACTGCACTAGAAAACCCTAATTGCTCTATGTTCCCTATCTTGTTGAAAGATACTTTACTTGCAGTTCGACTATCCAGAAACCAGGCGGAGTATAGATCATGAAACCTGCCTTTCCAGATAGGCCTTGTTCCTTACAATCTTCTCCAGTCCTTCGCAGTGATGGTCTTTAGGGATCCTAACAGATATGAAGCTTTCCCCAAATTCGGGGTACTTTGTGGGGGTCCTTTAAGTCAGGATTCTAGTATCTTAGGTCCATATTGAGCAATGTGAAGGGAACAAGTGGGACTATAAGAATTCCTATCAGAAGCTCGGAGCTCATGGTCAAGTAGGTGCTCAGGGAACCCTCTCAAAAGGACGGAACCTCCTTAAAAACTCCTGTGTTCCCTTAAACCTTAAACCCTGAACCCAGAACCTTAAAACCCATGACCTTGTGAAGCCTTTCCTAGGATGCCCGTCCTATCTTGGGATCCCTTCCCCTATACTCTAGCTCCTTCTTAGGAGTTCTTCTAAGGATATCAGGATGTCTGTCCTGTTTTGGGATCCTTTTACCCTAAACCCTAAACCCAGGAATCTACCCTACATGGACCCTCAGGCCTGGAGGGCGGCCCGCAGATCATCGGCCTCTTCGAAATAACAGCCATCGTGGCTTCGTAGTTTTCTAAATTGGGACCCGTTTCTGTACCCCCATGCTGCAAAGTGGTTTACCGTAAGGGTCCCCCGAAAAAGGCCGGGAATTTTGAGAATGGCAGGCATGCTGTTGACCATTCCCTGCTTCAACAACTCGCATCATGGGTCTTACTGCTGGCATCCTTGGACTATGATGGGCCTTCTTTGTTTGAGGAGCCTAAACCACATGGCGGGGGGTGACCAAAAGCTTTCGAAGCCATTGTTGTGGCCTGAAAGGTTCGTCGCTTCGCTGTGTGATTCGCCTTGCAGGGCGCATGAGCACTAAACAGAATGCCCTATGATATTGGTAGCATATGCATGTTGCAGGGACCGACACCTTACACGACTTTGAGCAGCATGGGGAGACCGAGACCGCAATCCAAAAAGGACAGTCATAGGCAACAGAACGTAGCACTCAGCTCCAAGCAACGGCGATCATCTGGAGCATCTCCAAAACAGCCTCCGAGAAAAAGCGTACGATGCTCTAGTAAGCATCTTCCCTCCGGAACGACAAGATTGCGCGCATCACGGCTGTCTCCGCAATCTACTTTGAACCACTCCCGCAAAGTTCATTCTTGAGCTCACAGGCTTTGTGGTGGAATACTTGCAGGCCCTTTGCTTGCGGAGGGCGCGCCTGCACTCGCTCCTGCAAGTTTGTTTCTCCATGATGTTGGTGGCTTGAAGAGAGAGCTCCCCGTCTGAAGATGGGGCCCATGAAAAAAACAATCACGACTATTCTATGAAGCTCACTGACTATAACTTCTGAACTCCGTGAACTTACGCAGATTTCCTGAGTCTTGTCTGCAAGCTTTGGCTGCTTTAGATTCACCTGCTCAGCGGCTCACATCCGGCTCCTTGCCGACTCGGCGTTGAAGCGTAGAGAGCATACCCATTTCCTGACAGAACGGTTGGGCAACATGCACTTGCGCAGGCTGCGCGCATGCACTTGAAGGACTCTGGAGGAACTTCCCGCCGTTTATAATCCGACGCTAACAAAATGACGGCAATCGCAACATCGGTGTTGGTGGCGGTGACGGTGGAAGCAGCGGCGGCGGCGGCGGCAATAACCACAACAAAAGCAAGTACTAGCAAACTCGGTCACAATGAAAAGGTAGTCTCGTAGTTGTAGTAGTAGTGGAAATAGTAATGGTCGCTGTGATGGTACTAGTCGTAGTAGTGGACGAAGATGCACAAATGTAATACTCCACCACCACCACCACCACCACCACCACCACCACCACCACCACCACCACCACCACCACCGCAACCACTGCCGCCACCACTGCCGCCACCGCTGGCGCCGCCGCCACCACTACCACCACGACGGCCACTGCGACGGCGACGTACGACGACGGAGACGGACGACGGCGACGGCGACGGACGGCGACGACGACGAAGCCGACAACTACTACTCGCACTACTTCTAGCACTAGAACTATTGCTAGTGCCAGTGCTAGTACTAGTGCTAATACTATAGCACTAGTAATAGTAATAATAGTAGTAGTAGTAGTAGTAGTAGTCGTGGTGGTGGTGGTAGTACTAGTACTAGTACTAGTACTAGTACTAGTACTACTACTACTACTACTACCACTACTACTGCTAGTGGCTACTGGCTGCTGCACTACTTCTTTGGCTTCTTCTTCTTTGTGTTGATGCTCGCATCACTGCTTCCGCATGAAGAAAGATGGCTGGGCGCCCCTCATAAAGATCGTAGAGGTTCTCGGGCAAGCGCTGTGTGTCCACAGCCTGGAACGCTGAGGATAAGACAGTAGGCCCGAGAAGTGCTACTGGTTTAGGCTTTAGGGCTGAGGGTGTTGAGTGGTTTGCGTTGTGAGTCCCGGTGGCAGAATGTAGGAAGATACAATTCTTGAATGGCCGTGGATCCATGACAAAAGTCAACCCCGTCTACTGCAAGAACAACAAGTCTAACATAAACAGGACTACGAGTACCCATCACACGCGTGTGCTGTGGTTCTGCCATGGTTGCTGCTCTCTGAGGACTTGGCAAAAGCACACGCCAACACTGACAGCAGCACCTTGGTCTAATCATGTCTAATCCTTCCTCCCCTGCTACCCGCCCAAGGCATCACTGCTAGCATTTCAAAACAACACAATGGGAAGAACTACGCCAAGAAACAACAGCAGACTTGCAGAAGCCAACTCAACATAATTCATAATCCTTCCTACGGGCATCGACGGCTTGGGGCGCAGCCGGAACTCGGCAAATGGCATCGAAGACGGCCATCCGGGCCTCACGCAGCAATAATGCTAGAGGTTGTTAGTTGTCCTAGAGCTACTTATTTGTGCTTTATTACTGCTATGACTTCTTCTACAGTCAATATACCGCTGCATGCCTCGCCAAACGGCAGCTGCTAAAGGTAGCAGTGGCCGTTCTTGGCCAGCGGACGTCCGGAAAACTGATAGAAAATGAGAAGATCGCGCAACGGTATACAAGGTGTACAGTAATCACATTGATACAGCATTAATTTCCAATGGCCACAGGCAAATATGAGCTATAGTGTAGACTCTTACCTATTCCCCTTCCTAGCCCCTATAATGCTGCCCTATATAGTCGCCTATAACCCCCTTTAAAGCGTTAAGACGATAAGACGGCAGCTTATATGTAGCAGATTCTAGGTCGGCTTGCAATTATACAGACCCGGAACAAAGCATAGCAGTACATCAAATGTTATCCAGATAGCCATGAGAATACGAGGTGCCTCCAGCACTGTTTGGAAGGCTGCGCTGGGACCTTCAATGATGCCCATTGGTGCCAACCATGGGCAGCACAGCACGTGTGCTCGGAATCATACTGGCCAACGCCACAATACTCCGGTTTCCTATCCTGGGTACCAGCACCATTCCAATATGATCGTCCGCAAGCATGATCATGTCAAAAGTCATGCCAAACTTGCGACAGAGAGAGCCCACATGTTACGTACGTTCATCTGGTAGACTCGGCCTTCAAAATGCAGGCAGTCCCGCAGGTGAGCGAAGTGCTCCTGAGGATAAGGCACGCTAATGGGTCATGGTCCTGTTATGACAGAATGAGGAGGCTTGACGAAGAGGACAGGGTTTCTGTAAGCCCTGTTCAAGAGGTACTGGACGATATGGGGTCACCCTTAACAATGATAGGGGAATCTTTGAGAAGCTCCCATAAAAGCAGGGAAGAAGTGGGGTGTGGCGGCTATCCCATGGCAAGCTCCTGCATCTCGGAATTCCTGGCAGGGCATCTGAGAGTTGCTAAGCAATGTACACCTAACCGTCAGCCTGTGCCATTTTCTACCAATATCATGGTTACATGGGTTGTCTAGGGTTGAGGGTGTAGGATTAAATGGAAAAGAGCAATGGAAATAAGATGGATACCGTGTCTATGGTTAGTAAACTTCAAGGAATCAAATGTGGGGTCTCCTCTGCAATCATTTTTTCGGGAAGGAGCGGTTAATGATTCAGGGCCCACATTGCTTTGAACCAGTATTCGTCAACAGCCTTGCAAATTCTTGACTTGCGTGTCCCTTGCCACTGTGGTTGGGTCGTTCAGTTGGTACGCTGCCTTGTCTATCCCCACTTTTTCCGTTCACCCTGGGTACAGAATCCTGCCTGAAAGAAGTCAGGCACTCTTCGTGATGGATTTGCACCTGTGCAGCAAGTTGAGGCGGGCGCCAAAATGGTGCTCATCCGTTGATCTTACATCGAAATGCTTCAAGTAATGGTACTAGAGCTATTCAGATCTACTGGATTTGCAGATACCAAGCTCATTGCCACTTGAATGGCTCAAGGCAGCAATGGCCGGCCTGAGCAGTATGAGATAGACCTTGATACCGCAGTCTCAGCTCGTAGCGCAGAAACCGCAGTCGAGTAGGCCCAGGATCCCGGAAGTAACTCTGGCAGCGAACAACCTGAAGACGAGCGGGCTCACCATCGATTGCTGCCGTGAAGCCTTGGAGCAGCGTCTTGCTCAGACTTGCCAGTGAGGAGGCAGTGGGGCATACGAAGTCTGCCTTTATGATCCCAAGCTTCTTGGAATGGATGCTTAGCCGCTTTTGAACATCCTGGTTTTGCCCTGCATGCCCTTTGCTCTCGGCGCCTTGAGGCAGCTGCAGGGATGATGCTCTCAACCCTACGCTGGCCAGAAGACGCACAGCCGCACAGAAGAAGACGGCCGCGAAGACTTCGTGATCAATGTCCTCACTTGCCGGTGCGACAGCCTCTTCCACGACTGCAGGCAGTTCCTCAAGAGCTGCCCGTTCCTCGCTGGACTCTGGGAAGCTGCTTCTGTAGGCTTCCTCCTGAGCTTGCCGGGCCCTGCTGAATGCCACGAGATGCTTGAAGAAGAGATTTTCTTGAAGCTGTTTCTCAATGATCTTCTGTTGCTGGTCCCCACTCAGAGGTTGTAAGTTCATGATGACAAAGTCCCTGGAATAGAGCCGCTTCCTGATGCCCTCCGGCCGTGAGGTCACCAGCAAAGGGACACCGATTAGAACCAAAGTCTTGGTCACAAACTCCTCCACCGCCAGCTTCATGTTGGCGGCCTGTCCAGATCAGACCACACGGACTGCAAAGATGCAACAACCCTTCGGACCCCAAATGCCTGAACTTCTCTGCTGGAAAACCCAATTCTCACACAAGCAATGACTTCAGCCCTCGGAGAATTCTTTGCAAGCACTCGCCTCATCAATTCCATCCAGCATCACAATCAAGCTTCGCATCTCAAAGGCTTGCTCCAGCATACTCCTGCTATCACACTGCGTTTCCAGGATCGTGACAAGGAACAACAGTAATTTTGACAGCCGCAGCAACAACAAGAGAAATGTCACGGCCTCATGGGGGCACGCCAATTGCAGAGTCTTGTGAAGATGGCTGAGCTCAATTGGGGGACCCAACCTCCAAAACCTTCACTCGTGGCTTTGTGAGTTCTACTTTGTTGTTGATTGGTGGAGAACCTAATGACACCACACCAGCGGATCATAGTCAAAGTCCTCACTGATTGGGAACCCTTTATCTGCCAGGAACAGCGGCCTACATGCGCAATTCGCACGGCGTCCTGGTAGAGCCTTCGGGATATGCAGCGCGGATGTAGAACAGGACAAGGTTTGATGAGGCCTCCTCCTGACTTGAGCATGCGGCTTGGTCTTGCTAAGCGCCTGGCGCCTATACTTTTCATGTCTCGAGCTGAACTGCAATGCCTCTCAGCATGAAGGTGGTCATTAATACTCTTGAACACAAAGCAAAGGCTGGGGGCTCTGCCGATGCCGACTTTTGTCGAAGCATCCGTGCCTAAAGAGGAAGCAACTTCAGCAATGCCGAGATGGTCAGTACTGTTTTTTGGTACACTTACAACCTTCTACAGATCAGGAAAGCCGAGGACGTAGCCAGCTTCTGTATGGGGATGAGCAAAGGGACGAAACGAAACCTGGACTGCGGCAGAGATGCAGAAGTAAGTTACCCCCAAGAGCCCCTATGTGGATTCGCGTAGAATATTGCTCAAGAAACCCAGCATTCTGAGAATGCCAAGGTCTCTTCTGCCTTTTGTGCGGTAGGGGATTGGGCATCGGCTACTGTGCACTACAGTATGGATGTTTATTACTATTACTTTTACTATTACTCTTACTATTGCTATTACTATTACATAGTATCACCATTACTAGTAGGGCCAGTTGTAGATGCCATCTGTGAACACAGTACATTAACTGTCCTCAGGCCCATCGTATGACAACCTCTAGCCTGAAACCCTTAGTTCACAAACAACTCTCCAATGTATTCATCACAGGTCGGCCGCTTTGAACTCCTAAAACACTGCAATCTTTACCGCAAGGGTTCGCCAAAAGAAAGTGCATGGCGAATTGGCGTTGCTTTGGCTCTGAGCGAACTTTTTATACATCTGGCAGCTGCGCGCTAAGAACATAAACCCAAGTCTTGACGCAATTGCATTGCTGCATCAAGCCCCTGTTGTGATCAGAAGATTTTGGTAACCCTCTGTGGTGAATACTTGGAGGTTGGGGTCACAAAAACCCTCGTAGGTCTCCGCCCTACACCCTAAACCCT